>JAUEJF010774101.1:0-10541 GCA_032275005.1 Desmognathus adatsihi | reverse complement strand
GACACGTTTGACACCATTGGCAGAATTCCAAGAAAGGTAAATAAGTATATAGTCTTCTCTCAACTTGCAGCATACACTTTAGGTCGTTAGATTAAACTTATGAGTATTACTCGTCATGCTCCATATTGCCATGATATTCACAAGCGTTATATTCTTCTCTATTGCTAAGATCAAGGTTTCAGTTTATTTTGTAAAATGACACCTTCTTATTCATTACCAAGTGCAGTATCAGGAAAAATTCCACTTAGAGTAAAGGTTAGCACACTACTTACACCTGGTCAGGGAAATAAATATGATATTTAAAAAAAAAACTTTGAAATGTTCGACATGTCTTTGATATCAAATAAAATAATTTATTACCCTTAATCTAAAGCAAAACTATGTGTATCTGCACAATAGCACAATTCAGTATTGCTGCTAGTAAAACTTTTTTGATTTTTGTGTGTCCACACAGGTTAAATTGGCTGTATAACTTACTGAAAAGCTGTCAATGTTTACTTCAAGAAGCGCAAAAAAATTATTACATCAAGATGGTGTAATAATGACATGATTCCTTGTTTTTCAGCTGAATGATATTTATTTAGGAGAATATATGTTGAAAATTTAGAATACAGCAATACACTTAGAAAAAATATTTAGTTAATATTTGCTACAACTGACAGATTAAAAATGTATACATCAAAAAATAACTGTTGAGCAAATTTTTATTTTAATATACTAAAAGCATTTACTTCTCACTCTTACTTTAGTGACTACAGAAAAGTGGCGTATAGGGCGTTCACCCTTTGGATACATGGACCTTTAGGTACTCGCAAAAGACGTGTGATTCCAGCTTGTACAGTCAATCTGATTCGCACGCACTTCCCGGCTCCAGATCAAGTTTATCTTGGATTCATTCCAGTAACTAGTGACCCTAATGCTGCCGATATGCTGGAGTAAAGACAAATCTACAAAACCTAGCTCAAACTGTACTGTTTATTTAGAATTGCACTTTTTGGCTGATATAACTGTATATTTATATTATGATAATATATATTGACAAATATACCTCAAAGTACGATAGTCTGTCTACCTCAATATTTAGAAACCTTTAGAGCCCGGTGATAAAAACCAAGTTGTTGCACTTTTAATCGCTGTAAGGTTGTATTGTAAATTTTAAAAATTATAAGTGATATCGGATTTTGGAAACTGTACTTCCATTTTTCAGATTTTAATAAACAGTTTATCATACAGTGATTTGTATGTGTATTCTATGCTTTATAGTTCACAATTTGTATTTGATATTTTAAAAAGTTTTTGTTGTAAAATCACAAAGGGTGTGCGCTGTATAACTTCTGCCACATAGTTCGACCCATTGTCCTTTTCCATAGATTCGAATGTTAAAAGAAAAAAAAATATTGAGAAAACTTCTTTATAAATCTGGATGCAGAACCATGATTAACATCGTGATTTTTGGTCAATTGTAAGCACATTCTAATTCTCATTCATCATTGGTAGTTTGTGCATGTATTCTTGGTAAATGTGCAAGTACTAGATCACTTTTGCAGGGTCTCTGAGTACGCGCAATGCTCTTTTTCGTGGTTGCAGTCCGTGAGACCCAGTCAATATCTATTTCGCCATTCACCTTGCGCCCCAGGTCAAACAGCATCTTATAGATGTGCCCAATTGTGGTCTTTTCATATACGACCTTCACCTTCCATGTTTTACTTCTCTTTGAATAGAAAGGCTCATACCGTACTTCTCCAAGTTCGCCACTTTTTACAGTACTTTTTTTAATTGTGGCTTTTGGCCTGTTGACATTGTTGTTGTGGTGCAACACTGCCAATTGAGTTCTTGCAATCATCCCATCGATCGTGAAGTGAACACGTTTTGGGCGATATTTCAGGGCCATGCTGTGAAACACTTCTATATTTCCAGTATGGCAGAAGTGTGCCATATGCTGTAGGTCCTTATGCATATTTTTGTCCAGCACCAGTTTGGAAAGCTGGCCATATGCAAAACTAGTCCTGTCAAGCCATTGACGTTCTCTCTTACTTTCATCATCCAATTCTGGATGGTTGCAACCATGAATCAAAATTCCATTGGGCCACAAATGTTCATTTGTTATGTGCCGGAGTATGGAGTTCCATTTTTCCACCAGTAAATCTACATTGCCTTTACATGTGCAAGAAGATGTCCAGAAGTGCTTCACAATAGCCTCCCTCCAAGGCACAAGTTCTTTACAATTTTTCTTTTTGCATAATGCCAATAGCCGTTTGTTTAAACTTTTAGCATAATGCCAGATATCAAATTCATGCCTTACTTCTGAAAATTTTTTTTGCATCATGCTTCTGATCCCAACATGCCGATCAGTAGCAATTATGCCTATGTCAAGACCATTACCTTGAATTCTCTCCACACATCTTTCAAAAGCTAATTTTTCCATTGCCGTTGAAGAAGTTGTTTCTGAAACCTCAACAACTTCACATTCAATGATTTTGTTTGAATTTTCCTCTGTCATACTGTATATGTTGTACCGAGCACTGTATCCAGGGCTGTCGCACTGGCCATCACCGCTAACACAAATTGTCTTGTCTTTGAGTTCACTCACAATTGCCTGATACTGTTCCTTGTAGTGCTTAGCTATTACAGGAAACATGTGATTATTCTGATTAACATAATAACTAGTCTTGTGTATAAACGGTGTTCCAAGAATGTTGAAAAACTCCTCGACCTTTGAAAAATGAGAGCCACTAAACAATACAGCGGCACTGCACAGCACGTTGCCTGCTGCTTTGCGACCAAGCATGGGCTGACTACGCCACACCTCAGTAGTGTGGTCATTTTCACAAGTAGCGTAGATGACAAGTAATGTCCCAGTGATACTCTTTGTTTTTTCAATGATTGGGGAACCACATTTACCATTATAATTGCATACATTGATAAATTTTAACAGCTGGTCCAAACAACTTTGGAAAACAATAAACTTTGTGTCCGCGACAATTTCATCCACTGTAAGATCCTCAAGATCAGATAGGTCCATTGAAACTTCAGTCTCTGGCTCATAGTTTGGATCATCTGCTAATGCTTGCATTGCCTGTTGCGTTGTTTCCATTGAAGACTGTGTTTCATACATGTCAGCAACATTGGATTTAGCAAGTGGTGTAACAACAGCTGTAAACAAAGATTTCTTCGATGAAGTGTGTGGTTCTTTTAGTGGTGTGGAGGTGTCAATCCCAAATGCGATGTCATCGATTGAAGTGTCTAGTTCAAGATCGTCACCTGTCCATGTTTCAGCATCCTTTCTGGTAATTTCAACAGTTGAAGTCTTAGCATTCTTTTTTCCAAACAAAGCACTGGTTTGTGTTTTGATGTTTTGGCAGAAAGCACTATGCTTGCACTGGCAGTATTTGTTTGATGTTTTAAGCGATTCTGTGTTTGTCCATTCATTCACAAAGTTGCCAAACGAGTACTCGGTAGACTCTGCCGTGTAGTCGTGGTCCATGAATCGCTTTCTCTTGCTTGGCCTACTGTCAGTTTCTGAAGTCGACGCTTCAGCTGAAACATCGGCAAAAGTTAATACTGCAGAGGATGTACTTTGTACGGCAGGTGTACTGCTGACTTGATGAGATGGGGACTGTGTAATTTCACTAGCAACCGCACGTGACGGTTTACGTTGACGCTCAAAAAGTGATGGAACTGCATCAAATTTTAGCAATTTTTTTACCCCAATGGTTCGATATGATTCTTCTGTAAAATGATCAGAACACATTCTGAAATTGTTATTTTTGTGCTTTTCAATGATGGAAACTACAGTAGAATCCAAAGTACTGGTGGGATGTCCACAAGCTATGAGCCATTGCCGAATCAGTCTGGGTGATTTGGGAAATACATGAAGATTGAAATCACGGTCCAATGTTTTTTTTATCTGTTGATTCTTACAGCTCTTGGCAAAACACTTTGGCATTTTTGACACCTGTAAAAAAAATAAAAACAGTTAAACATAATTGTAGGGGTACAACCAATACTACAATTTTGTCAGAAACGATGTGCACATTGCAATAACTTCTACAAACAGAAAGTATTTTGATTTACGCGTGTGGGTATATGTAGGATAAATACTGTGATCAACAAAAATAGTTATGTAAATTTCATTAAAAAATTTTGTTTTACATTTTTAATAGCAGAAAGATTTGGAGTACCATAGAACACACATGATTGATAATCTGTGCTCAATGTGCAGATGCTGTGGGGCCTCTATGCACAGCTGACATTGTCAGCTGTGCATAGAGGCCACCACAGCCCCACCTACAACTGCAGGATCTGAAATAAGGATCCTGCAGTGGTTGCCACTTGAGAACAAGGATTATAAGGGTGGGGGGATCTGGAGGCTCCACACTCACGCGGGAACAAAAAAACTTTTTTTTTTAAATGGGGTTAAGCCCCCCACAGCCTACACCCACAAACATACCACCACCTGCCACGACTACTGTTACTGCTGCTACTACTAATACTACTACTGCTAATGCTGCTAATACTACTGCTGCGACTACTACTACTACTACTACAACTATCATCACCAATACTGCCACAAGTTTTCCAACTACAGGTCATGCTGCTGCTGCTATTACTGCAACCGCCGCTGCTACTACTACTACTACTACTACTAACGCTGCATGTTGGGTACCAAATTACTCGTAAGGAGCAGGGGCACGTAGGAGAATGTTGTTTGCATGCTTGCCAGCGCGTTGCACCACCTTTTTTGAGGTCAATGTGGCACAAACCTGCACATTTACAACTTCTCAAAATGCATGCTAGGTTTCAATTTGTGCACCCCCACACCACCAATGTTGGGTGCACACACGCAATTAACTCGTAAGGAGCAGGGGTACATAGGAGAAGGTAGTTTGCATGGTTGCATGTGTGTTGCGGCATTTGTTTTGAGGCCAATGTGCCAAAACCACAGTAAATTTTACTATTTTTCCACGTTCCACTAGGCTTTGTGGGTGGAGAACCTAGTGCAACCCTCGCAAGTCACACATGTTTACATACATAAGGGTGTCCTCTAACAGGAACAGTATGGTGTTGGTTCGTAGGTAGTATATTCTTACCTCCCCAATTTTTCTGAAATTTAACAAGACCTCCTACCAACGATCTTGCCTTAGCCGCCATTTTTGAGAAATGCATTATGCTATTCCCATTCTACACAAAATACACACCTAAATATTTGTATTTCTTGACATAGTCAAGTACGCTATTATCAATACATATTCCAGGATCCCAAACAAATACCATTATCTTAGTTTTTTTTGGTGTTAATTTTTAGACCATTGATCTCACAGTCAATTAATCTTATTTTGAAATTGCCAGGCAATTATTTTTATTTTGCAAACCGATACACGCCTGACCTAAGGTGACTGTGTCGTCTGCGTATTCAAGGTAACACATTTTTTATTATTATGAGTAGGGGGAATTTTCTCCTCCCTTCTCAACAACAACCCATATCTGCCACATATAGCAATGAACGCTGCTGTTTCTCTGATTCAGGATTTTTGAAGTATTCAATAATAAACCTCTTCCAAACATCTTCTGTTACAGCCTCTATAAAATTGAGCATTCCCTACATTATTAACCAACTGCCAAAATGCTCAAGTGTCATTGTTTACAAGCAGACTTTCACAACGATCCCATTTTCTTTTGGCATATAGCATTCTCTTCTGCCCCAAAAAATGGCAAGCTTTCTGTCCACATATTTCTATTATATTTCTTTTTCTATTCTTTGCTGTCTTGGTCAAACCAAGTATGACTATAGAGGGCATCGTGGCTCGTGCTGCAGCGGGGCCCCGTGGACACCAAAAGCCCATTTTAAATATATGGGCACTGCTAAGGGCATTCACCTTAGCAGTGCCCGTATATTCAGAATGTGCTTTTATACACTACAGCAGGGATCACGAACCTTTTGTGGGCAGAGGGCAACACTGAAGTCTGAAAAATGTTTGGGGGCAACACATGACGCGCGGATGGTTAAAGAGCAGCGAGGTGACCAAAACCCCAAGAACACACTATAATGGAGATATATACATACACACACATTCACACAACAAACACACCTGGTTCACAAGTACAAATAACTAAGTAAAATGAAAATTGGTAGATCAAAATATTAACGATAAGCACCATTGTGATGTGAAGGAAACAAGTGCATTTGTATGTTAAGTTGGCCACACTAAATAGCAGTAATTGCAAAAAAAAGATGAAATCACATTATAATCATGAACACGCAAGCAATTCCTCATCTGTGTGGGTCTGAGTGGAGCCCATAAATATAAGCAGGGTTCCAGAGTAACAAGTAGATGCAATTATAAGATAGTAAATAAAAATATCAACTGGTTCATAATGTTTTTTAAATCTTTCAATAATTAACAACAACAAAAATTAAAACTGAATTGCTTCCTTCGTGATGATTAGTATACAAACCATTCCACTGATTTGGACACTTCACACGGAAAGATATGAGGGGCAAAGAGCTCAAAGGCACAACGATTTGTTGCTTAAAAGACTTTCTATTTTTCAACCACAGGGTTTTGTGCAAAAATAGTGCCTACCCCCGTTAATGAATTCAGAGGAACATGTTTCATGTGATTTAGGCTCTGAGGTCCTACTGGTGCAAGTAATCATTCTCACACAATAGCACTGTCACTTGATTTTTTTTTTTATATTTTTTTTTTTCAATTGACATCAATACAGACAAATAATGAAGATACATTGAATACAAAACATAAAAGAGAAATGGTTACTTTTCAGTATGTATAATCAAAATTATCATATAATCATAATTCCAAAAAAGACACCAAGGGACTCCATCTGTTATAAAACTTCTGATATAGTCCCTGTCGCTCCCATAAGGTTTTCTCAATCCAATAATTGAACAACAATGTATTCCACCATTCCAGGTCAGTGGGAGCCTGAGGATCTTTCCAGTGTTTTGCTATACATATTCGAGCTATAATAATAGATCTAAATAAAAATGATTTATCAGCCCCAGGCATATTTAAATTCAAACCTGCGAATACCACCGTCTGTACATCAAAAATAATATTTGATTCAATTATCAAGCTAATCCGCTTTCCCAATTCATCCCAAAATTTTGATAAGGGTGGGCATGTAATAAACATATGTATCTGATCCGCCCTAGGTTCCCCACACCGGGGGCAGCTGGGTATCGAGGATGAAGCCCATTTCGCTATTCGAGCAGGGGTATAATACCAAAATTGAAGAAATTTAATTACATGTAATCTATGGTGTGAGGAGGTTAGCGCCGATTTTGCGAATCGTAATTGCTTCTGAAGCCAGTACTCTACAGGTGGTTCTTCGCACTCCAGAAGCGTTTCCCATCGCTGTGTAATCTGTTCCATATCATGCGGATTGAACTGGAGTAAACACTGATAAAAATAGCCAAGGGACCCCCTTCCTGAAATATTTCTGCCCAGGACTGCATCCGCAAATATATATTCATCCTCCAAGTTTTGTATGTATAATTGCAAATTTTGACGAAATTGAAAGTATTTAAACAGTGAGAATCTAGCTATTTGAAATTCCGTGATCAATTGCTCGAAAGATTTCAGAGTAGAATCAGTGCATATTTGAGAAATCAATACCAAGCCTTGATTATCCCAATTCTGGGTACCAATATCACTGGGGTCGGGGTTCAAAGCATTTAATTCAGAATATTTTGTTATTCTCGGGGTTTGTGTAAATTTTCTGATAGCACCCCATTGACTAGAGTAAATAGACAAAGTCTGCAGTTTAATTTTTTTTGTGAACCCGGGGTCCCCAATTTTTCCCCTAAGCTCCCGTGGTATATAATCTCGGAGGATTTGACAAAATTTTAGTGAACAACCGGCGGGGTTAAGTAGTTCCTTAATGCGAAACATTAATGCCGCCCAATTGTAAAGTTTAAAGTCAGGGAGTGCGAGTCCTCCATTTTCCCATGGTTGGGTAAGTTTAACTCTGCTCCTACGACTAATAGTATTTTTCCAAATGAAGCTATTAATAATACCATTTAGTTTATCCAATAGTTTTTTCGCAAAAATAATGGGGATCGCTCTGTATAGATATAAAAATTTCGGGAAGATCGACATTTTAATGAGATTGACTCTGCCTATAATAGTAAGTGGTAGTTTATTCCATCTCTGACACAACGCCTTAGTTTCATCTATCAGACGGTTAAGATTCTTAGCTATAGTAGTTTGCAGGGTTCTATGGATATCCACCCCCAAATAAGTAGAGTATTGTCGATTCTCCAAAGGGTTATTATCTACATTCCAGCTCATCAGTTGGGATTTATCCACATTTAATTTGTAACCAGAGTGTTTTCCGAATTGTAGAGCTTGTTTTATTATTGCAGGAAAAGCTCTGCCTGGATCGCTAGTGATAATCATTATATCGTCTGCATATAAGGTCAGGATTTCAACTGGTCTAGCTTGAATTATGAACGGTTTGATTTCAGGGTCTTTTTTCAGATAATTACTAAAAGATTCTATGTATAGGGCAAATAATAAAGGTGAGAGTGGGCATCCTTGGCGCGTGCCCCTGCCTACCTTAAAACGTGTTGTATTTCTACTGTTGATAGCTAGGTAAGCCAAGGGGGATTCATATAAAGCCTTTATAGCTTTAATGAAGCTAATGGGAAAATTCATTATTTTTAATGTGGACCATAAAAAATCCCACTCTACCACATCAAAAGCCTTCTGAGCGTCTAAAAATATTAACGCTAGTGGTAGGTGGTTAGTATAGGCGATATCACTTACTGTGATAGCCATATTTGTGTGTGTGGTAGTGCCCTTTCCCGGGATAAAGCCATGTTGTGTATCTGCAATCAGATAATTAATGGGTAATACCAGACGGGAGGCTAACAGTTTAGAGTATATCTTACTGTCTGTATTTAGTAATGTGATCGGGCGGTAAGAGCCGCAATCTAATTTATCCTTCCCTTTTTTTAGAAATGTAACAATCCTAGATATATGCCATGAATCAGGAATTATCCCCGAGTCGAAAATTTCGGTAAATAATCGTATAAACATTTCAGAAAGTTCGGGGAAAAAAATCTGATATACTTCCACCGGTATCATATCGTCCCCTGGAGCTTTCCCCTTGGCTAGCCCTTTGATTGCTTGCTGTATTTCCAATCTGGTTATGGGTTCACTCAAAACAGCTTGATCTGAGACTGATACCTGTGGCAAATTTCCCACTCGCAAGTAGTCTAAACATTGTTCCACATAGGTTGTAGAGGTATTTGTATATAAAGAAGAGTAAAATTGGCAAAACGTACGGGCAATATCATCTTGTCCACTACAGATGTTACCACTAATATCCTTTATTTGCTCAATTTTACTTTGCACAAATCTGTCTTTGGCTAATAGGGCAAGAGCTCTACCAATTTTATTAGATTTTTCAAGCTGCTGAGTTTGATATCCCTTAAGAGTATTTTCGAATTCCTCATCTAAAAAAGTAGAAAGTTTACCACGTGCTAGAATCAGATTACGCCAGTGTATTTCCCTGAGATCTGGATCTCCCATATTTCCCAGATGTTGATCCTCACTATTTCTGATGTCATCTAGCATATTTTGAATATTTTTTTGTTTCTGTTTATATTTCTTAATCACAAAAGAAGTGACCCAGCCACGGAATGATGCCTTCCATGCATCCCAAATGTTAAATATAGAGCTAGAGTCTTGATTATTTAACCAATATTCATTTATCAATTTACGAATCACATCTAGAAAATCAATTTGTTCTAGTAACTGTTTATCAAAGGACCAATTCCGTGGTATACATGAGCGTGCCTGGGTGATTTCAAGTTTTAGCAAAACCGGAGAGTGATCAGATATCATGATGCCCATGTATTGAGATTGACAATATGAGATAATTCTTTTAGATATCAGTACCAAATCAATACGACAGTATAATAAATGTGGGTGGGAAAAAAAAGAAAAAATGGGTGTTGTGGGATTGTGATAGCGCCAGGTATCCCCTGGTTCACAAGTACCTAATAAGTCAGTGAAAGCCTTGTGCATTTTTGGCTTAGTTACTCTACTAGTAGGGATAGATTTATCAAGTCTGGGGTCCAGGATAAGATTAAAATCTCCCATCATAATAATATCACCCAAATTTCCACTGCATTCAATCTCTACACTTTGGATAGTATTTGTTGAATCTATGTTTTCAGCATAAATTGAGAAAACTATGTATTTTTCCCCACGATATCCTATCTCAACTTTCACCCATCTACCATCTCTACTGGCCTTGTGCTTCAGTACCTTAATCTCTGAGTTATTAATAAGGATAACAACTCCCCGAATTTTACTTTCAGCAGAACTGAAATAGCAAGCATGATATCTCCAGTTACGAATATATTTATGATCCTCAGCAATCAAATGTGTTTCTTGAAGACAATACACATCAGCTTTAAAGGCTTCAAGCAATCCCTTAATCCGACCCCGTTTCTTTTTGCAATTTAAACCATTGACATTCCAGCCTATAAATTTCAGTGCCATTTAAAC
>JAUEJF010763022.1:7500-10569 GCA_032275005.1 Desmognathus adatsihi | reverse complement strand
ATAAAAAAAATCTACCTAAAATAGATCTTTCTCGATTAAAACCAAGTCGGGATCTGGTTTTTAAAAATTTTTTTAGTCTTAATTCGATAAGTTGAACGGAGTTCAACCAAAGGAAAGAAAGACACCTTGTGTAAGAGCAACCGAAACTATAATTTTTTTTATTAGTGAATTTTAGTTGAACGGAGTTCAACCAAAGGGGGTTTTTACCAATTAAAGATGTGAAACATATTGGGGTTGAACCTTGTTCAACCTAAAAAGGCAAGCCCCAAACATCGGTTTTTTAGTCAAACTTCTTTTGACCCTGTGTAAGATTAAAGAGTATAATGACCAGTCTCGAAAGAAGAGAGGGTTGGTCGAACAAAGTTCGACCAAAAGTTCAGTGACGAATATCAATCAAAGATCGGTATAAGACCAAACCCAAACCCAAAGTCGAACAAGGTTCGACCAAGAGCTCTTAACCGTTGATAGAAGGAGCTTCTACAGAAGCTAAATCTAGAGGGAAGTTGTGAGCATTACGCTCGTGCATTACTTCCATACCTAGGTTAGCACGGTTGATGATATCAGCCCAAGTGTTGATTACACGACCTTGAGAGTCAACAACAGATTGGTTGAAGTTTAAACCGTTTAGGTTGAATGCCATTGTAGACACACCTAAAGCAGTGAACCAGATACCAATAACTGGCCAAGCAGCTAAGAAGAAGTGAAGAGAACGAGAGTTGTTGAAAGAAGCGTACTGGAAGATTAAACGACCAAAGTAACCGTGAGCAGCTACGATGTTGTAAGTTTCTTCTTCTTGACCGAATTTGTAACCAACGTTAGCAGATTCATTCTCAGTAGTTTCACGGATTAAAGAAGAAGTTACTAGAGAACCGTGCATAGCAGAGAATAAAGAACCACCAAATACACCAGCAACACCAAGCATGTGGAATGGGTGCATTAGGATGTTGTGCTCAGCTTGGAATACGATCATGAAGTTGAAAGTACCAGAGATACCTAGAGGCATACCGTCAGAGAAAGAACCTTGACCGATAGGGTAGATGATGAATACAGCAGTAGCAGCAGCAACAGGTGCAGAGTATGCTACAGCGATCCAAGGACGCATACCTAAACGGAAAGAAAGTTCCCACTCACGACCCATGTAGCAGCAAACGCCTAAGAAGAAATGGCAAACGATTAGTTGGTAAGGACCACCGTTGTATAGCCACTCATCTAGAGAAGCAGCTTCCCAGATAGGGTAGAAGTGTAAACCAATTGCGTTAGAAGTAGGAATAACAGCACCAGAGATGATGTTGTTTCCGTATAGTAGAGAACCAGATACAGGTTCACGAATACCATCGATGTCAACTGGAGGAGCAGCGATGAATGCAATAATGAATACAGTAGTTGCAGTTAGTAGAGTTGGAATCATTAGAACACCAAACCAACCGATGTATAAACGGTTTTCAGTGCTAGTAACCCAATCACAGAAGCGAGCCCATAGGCTAGCGCTTTCACGTCTTTCTAAAATAGCAGTCATAGTTTTTTTCTTACTTAATAAAAAATTAAAAATTGATTCTTCAAAATCAGGAAAAGTTGAGGCAAGCCCCAACAGTATCTTGATACTTTTGATACCAAGATAGTAGATTGATTTGTTACTTTATAGTATCTCAGATTTTTCTTTGCTTTTTCAAGTTATTATTAAATATTTTAATCAATAGGTTAATTTTTTTAGTTTGTTTTTACTATCAGTTGAACTTTGTTCAACTTTAGGTTGAATTACACACTACGTGTGTAGCTACCAATCGAAGATTGGTAAGCCCGAGTTCAACCCAAAAGTTGGTATCAAGACGAAGTCGATCTTTTGGTTGTCAAACAGAGTTTGACCAAAAGGAACTCCGTTCAACTTACCAATTACAGATTTATGGGGGCTGACGCCTGCCTTTTTTAATTACCAACCTTTGGGGCTCTGCCTTTTTAGGTTGAACCTTCTTCAACCCCAAGATGTTTCACATCTTTAATTGGTAACCCCAAAAGTCAGATCGACCAAAAGAAAGACCTACCGATCTTTGATTGGTAAATTATTGACTTCTAGTCGAACAAGGTTCGACCAGAAATAAGTAAAGACAAAAAAATTATTAAGGAGCTGAGTCGAACAAAGTTCGACCAAAAGGATATGACATCAGAAACAAGAATTGCTAGATTTTTAAAAAAGTTTTCGCAAAACTTTAAAGATAAATTTTCTTTTTTTCAAATGAGTTTTTCTAGTGCAATATTCTTTTTATTTAGTGGATTTTTAATGGGTAATCTTTTTGGCACGTTTTTAAATGGAATTCGTTCTTTTATTCCGTGGGATGGTTTTATCGTAGCAATTTTTCTTTTTTTCGTTGAAATACTAACTTATATTAGATATCACATTAAAGGGAGATTTTTTTTAATTTTATGGAAATTTCCTTTTTCTTACCAAAAACGAATATTTTGGAAAAATTTGAATTTTTTAAAAATTGGTCTAATGCTAGGTTTTTTTATTGATGCTTTTAAAGTTGGAAGTTAGGGTCAAACAAAGTTTGACTAAAAAGTGCTTTTGATCGAACATTGTTCGACTAAACCAACCGATTTTTTTTTATGGAAGATACAAGAAGACTTGAATTCAATTTTCATTTTTGACTAGAATGAAAATGGATTTATTTAATTAGGAGTCTTAAATCAATGGAAGTTAATATCTTAGGATTAATCGCTACTGCATTATTTATCCTAATCCCGACTGCTTTTCTTCTAATCTTATATGTAAAGACTGCTAGTCAAGAAGAGTAATGTCAATTTACCAATCAAAGATTGGTAAATATCTTTTTAGTTGGGGCTTGCCCCAATCCGTTTCACTAAGATCAAAAGTAAAACTATAAGAAGATTGACTTTTGGTCTTACACATACTAATCTTTGATTAGTATGTGTATACCTTGTTCGACCAAGACCTTGCATTTAAAACAAATTTTCAGGTATTATAATGATAGCTTTTCATATTAGAAGCCTGCTTAGCTCAGCTGGTTAGAGCATCCGTCTCATACGCGGGATGTCACTAGTTCAAATCTAGTA
>JAUEJF010751952.1:0-10572 GCA_032275005.1 Desmognathus adatsihi | reverse complement strand
CTCCCGGAAGCAGCCGCCAGGCAAAGCCGCCCAGTTGCAAAGGCGCACTGGGGCTAAGGCCAGCGCCTGTCTGTGCCTGTCCGGGCCTGGAGGGACGCTCCATACTAAGGCCAACTGAGAGCCCATCAGAGAGGAAGAAGGTAATGAGTGGTTTAGCAGCTAGCCATCCTCTGACACAAGGTAAGAACCTAGTCTTGACACCTACCACATCTCAATTTTCAGATTTTTCAACCTGCCAGGGGGATCAAGCACCAGTAGCACATACTACACTTCCGGCTACCCCATTAGACACCGACATGGATAAGGTCGATCCACGCATAGCGGCGAGACATTCCCTGATACAACTACAGAGAGCCATTATTAGCTCCCCGAGAGTACAGCATGACCGGGCCAACTGGAAATGTCTGGATTTGTGGGAGGGAGTGTCATTTGAGAGGCTGGAGGTGAACGATGACATTTCTCATAGGGAAGAGGGAAATGAAGAATCAGAGGATTCCGGGGAGAACCCCACATCCAGATTTCCATCTCTAGAAAATTATGATGGGGGTTCCACCCACAGGTCATCCACAGATTCAGCCCAAGTGTGCACAACCGACCCCCCCACCATTTCAGATAAGATGGCCACCATAATTACCAATTCCATGGATGCCCAGGGGATCAGACCCAAAGACACCATCACCTTAGCAGTTTTAAATACAAGATCTGCCGTAGCACACCACCAGGAAATATATGACATTTTGGACGAATTCAAACCCCATATTATGGCACTAACTGAAACCTGGTTCTGCTCAGATTATGATCCTATCATCACGGACCTACTACCACCTAATTTCAACATTATGTCGAAGGCCAGAGTGGGTAAGGGTGGGGGAGGGGTCGCCCTAATTCATCACTCAGAGTTTCCGTGCACACAGAAATTCCTGTCTACCGAACCGGTGTATTTTGAATATGTTTTGGCCGTAGGAGGATCAGACCAGAGCGCCCCATTCACCATTTTTTGTGTTTATCACCCCCCAGGTGATGAGCTCAAATTCCTAGAGGAACTTCAGGTTATACTAGAAATCCTCCACATGAGCTCAACTAGATTAATACTATGCGGCGATTTAAATATACATCTGAACAAACCGCAAGACCCATATGCTATTAAGCTTAGAGAAATATTAGACAATCTCCAGATGACTTCACCTTTTCTGGGCCCAACCCATAAACTGGGCAATCAATTGGATCTAATTTTCTACAATAATCTGGTGGCTACATCTCATCTCATCAGCCAACTCCCGTGGGCAGACCATTGCATGTTGTGCATATCTTTCAGGAACCCCAAGGGCATGAACAAAGACAACAAACCGAAGGAAGAACAGGAACGTTTGAGATGCCGGAATTTCAAGAACTTGACTCCTAAGGCGCTCTCTCATTTCTGGATACCTTGCTCCCAGAAATCGCACAACATCACCAATCTGGATGCCATTTTCAATGCGAAACTTGTGCTAGCAAGAAACTACATCTGTCCGGAAATGATGATTCGCAAAAAAACTCCACAACATATGAAAAATAAATGGTTTTCGGAAGACATTCGTGCACTGAGATCAGAGGGTAGAAGGCTCCAAAAGAAATGGCAAAAATCTCCTTGCCACCAGACACACACCACTTACCTCAAATTCCAGCTTCACTATAAAATGGCAATTAAGAGAAGTAAGAGTCGCTATATCCAGTCACAAATTAGGTATGCCAGAAATAACACCAAAGCATTATTTAAGATCACTCAAACACTGCTTCCTGCAGTGCCTCCTCCAACTGCGGAGCTCCCCCCAGCCCCGATTTTCTGTCAGACGGTGGCCGACTACTTTCTCTCTAAGGTTGCAACTATGAGAGGAGACGTTGACTCGCTAACAGCAAGCTCGGATTTGCAGATGATTGATCCCCAGATAGCAGCCAGAGCGCTGAACTCCACCCCACCGATCCACATTAGCAAAGCCAACGCACCCAATTGTGAGCCACCTAGGCTAATAGCCTTTAAACCAGTCACAGAGCAGGAGGTTAAACATACCATTCTAAAGCTGGGCCCAGCATCCTCGGTCCTTGACCCCCTGCCCACAAGCGTCATCAAAACCCTCATAGAAGTGCTACTCCCAGACATAACCAGACTGATCAATGCCAGTCTGGAATCAGGGGAAGTTCCAGCAGCATGGAAAGAGGGAATCATTACACCACTCTCCAAAAAGGAGGGAGTTGATATGGCTGTACTAAAAAATCTGAGACCAGTCTCTCAACTGCGCCTCCTAGCCAGGATCACGGAGGCACTGGTTTCGCAACAGCTACAGGATCACCTGGAAACCAACGGGCTCCTGCACGATCAACAATCTGGGTTTCGGAGAGAGCGTGGGACCGAGACAGCCACCTTAGATGTCAGGGAGAAGATGCTATGGTGGGCAGATTCCAATCACCCGAATTTGCTGATATTGCTCGATTTGTCGGCAGCATTCGACACAGTGGACCACACCATCCTCGTCCAACGGTTAGAGCAGGAGGGGAGGATTGCGGGGGTTGCCCTCAGATGGTTCGAGTCCTTTCTGGCCGATAGACATCAGCAGGTAAGATGGCAGGGCCATCTCTCACAGAGGTCTCTCGTGCCGTGGGGGGTGCCCCAGGGATCCTCACTCTCCCCGACGTTATTTAATATCTATCTCAGACCGTTGGCGAGTTTATTGGATGTGTGTGGACTGAAGTTTCAAATGTTTGCTGACGACACACAGATCCTGGCAGACTTACACCCTTCCAGCAGTGATAGGGATAGGCTGGTCCCATGTCTGACCCTGCTCCGAGAATGGATGAGGCAGAACAAGCTCTGCCTCAATCCGGATAAGACCGAGCTTCTCGTGGCGGGGTCGGACTTTATGGGGGCTGACTGTACCATCCCTTGGCCGCCCTCATGGGGCCAGAGACCCGTCCCTGTACTGCAAGCCAGGAATCTAGGAGTAATGTTCAGCCACAAACTGGGTGGAGAAGAACATGCTATAAAGATCACTAGAAGCTGCCACCATCAGCTCAACTCCCTGGCGAGGGTGTTTCCTGTCCTGGAATTGTCCCAAAAGAAGATCCTCTTTCAATCCATGGTAGGATCCAGAATAAGATTTGGTCTAGTTCATCTCCTGGGGGGCACTAGGAAATCAATTTATCGCTTACAGAAGGTCCAAAACAGGGCGATTCGCCTCATCCTGAATCTTAAACGCCAAGACCACGTAAGCAGAGGAAGACAAGCACTGGGCTGGCTAAACATCGATAACCAGTTAGCAGAGCGAGTTTGCAGACTCCTCTGGAAAGCCAGGCAAAACAAAGGTCCCAAATACACCCGCTCCTGGTTCCAGGCCCCCAAAGTCCAACGGACAAGGAGAATGCAGCATCTAAGTCAAGCCCGGATCCCGCTTCATCACAAAACCCGTAAGGGAGGAAGAACATTAGCGGTAGCAGGAGCCAAACTGTGGAATAAACTCCCTGTTTCAATTCGCCAAACTGCATCATGGCCACGTTTCTGCAGAAGCCTAAAGACTCATTTGCTATCCACCCAGGACAAGGCCCTGGAGAAACAGTCAAAAGAGCCAAGTCAATTCGCAACCGATTCAGACACCAGAAATTCAATCAACTCTGTACAGAGACCCACTGAATGCACTATTTCACCTTCAAGGAGGATCCCCAGGACCGACCACAGTAAGGTGGGGAGGGTTGGGGAAGACCACTTAGAGGTAAACACGTCGAAAGCCACTAGACAACCCCAGGCTGGACTCGCCGAGAGGAGGAGGCAACTACTCATCCCCACTGGACTCTCTTCACCCCCACTACCCCTCAGGAACAATTTGGGCCACATCGCTTTAGCTTGTAGGAACAAGCAACTTAACATCACCAAGGAAGGACATTATGTACCCAGAAGGGTGAAGTGAGGAGCTTTGCCCCGTTCTGTAGCCATCTGATATGCTGTCACCCCCCCAACCCTCCCCCCCCCCCATCCTTCCACCTGATGAACGATTTTTCGGCTCCCCCAGGCAGGGTTATGGGGGTGGGGCCACATGTGCCCACCCGACCCCCGGACGTGCGTGTCCGGCTTGTCCAGGCTTAGCCGTTTTTAAAATTTTAAATTTTTGTCTTTTTATTGTATGTATGTCTTGTGAAAGCGATTCAAAGCCATGGGCACGAACCGCTATAGAAAAAGGTTCTAATAAATAAATAAATAAATAAATAAAGTAACAGATCTCCTCGGAGGTCTCTGGAGGAGTTGATGGGCCATCGGCACTGGTCATCTGGCGACCCCTTGGACTTGACCTCAACATTGCCTTGCGAAAGGTCCAGGGAGCCTTAGCATTCTGGGTCCTCAAAATCTGTCATCTCCACCCGGTGGCACGACTCCTGATCCCCACGCCAATGTTTGACACCGGTGGTGGAAGAGAATTGACCCATCCTGAGATCCTCCCCTTGGGGATCAGATTCTCGACCTCCACCTCGGGTCGACACTCCTCAGATGCCCCATGCATCCTCTCTGGAAGAAATTAGAGGTCAATTGCAGGAATTGTTGGCTCGCCTGCCTCCCTCTCAGATGCTGTTGGTTGGCCCGACCACTCCAGCGTTGGAACTTACAACCTCAGCACCTGTCACTCTTTCGCTGGCGCTGGCAACTTCGGTCTCGAGTGAGCACAGGAACCTTCGTCCTGGTGTTCCAGTGATGGGCACACTGATTCTAGATTAGTGCCCACAGGGTCTGGATTGATCAGGGCATCCTCTTTGGGATCTTTGGGGGTAACCTTTGTGGATTTGTACCAGGGGTTCACTCCTGTGAGGCCGAGCGAGGATCCCCTTGGGGATCCCACATCTGCCAGTTCCTTGCGCCCTGTGGGGTCGGGTTCTGGTAGGGTGATGACTGCTTCCCAGTTTGTCAGTGACATTCTTGAGTGTGACAGTGAGGGAGAGGGAGGGTCTGAGGTGGTACCCATTCACAGACCTCCATGATCCCCCATGATCGTTTGTCCGATGCCAGTGGGCTTGACACATCCCCAGACAGTAACTAGGCAAACCCTAAACCTGACTTTTATCCCAAACAGGGGACGGCTTACTGTCATGTTTGGAAACAGGCCACAGAGACACTGGGATTTGCGCTCCCTGCCCTAGAGAGAGCTTTGCATGTCCTAACTGAGATCTTGGCTGAGCCCGAGGTTTAGTCCAGTGCTATCCAAGCCCATCTGGTTGAGGCTAAGCTTTCTCAGAAATACAAGGTCCCTGCTGGGGACCTGGCCTTTGTTAGTGTCCATCCTGTGCCGGACAGCCTAGTGGTTCAGGCTGCAACTGTTCAGTCGAATGTTACCACTTTCCCTGTTCTTCCACCGGACAGAGACTCCAAGCACCTTGAGGCCTATACGAAAAAGACCTACACTTCATGTATTTATTAATTTATACGTTTTTGTATGGCGATTATGGCCCATTGACTTGGAACCATGAAAATGTAAACCGTAAACAATGTTAACATCTGACATGACAATAATCACAGAAAAAACCCCAGTTCAAGATGCTTTCACCCAGAGCCGTCTTTATGTGGGACCTCAAAGGCACTGGCTATAATCCTGAGCATTATGGCGGTGCCATGGCATGGGCCTGAGTTCTCTTGGTGGCCTGCATATGTGTCTTATTTAGTGCTGCTCTCTGGGTAAGCTCTTGATTGTTTCACTGGGGAAGAGGAGGCGATGTAACACCCCAGCAGACCTATGTGCCCCTGGCTGTGGCTTCCTGTTGAACGGCGGCAGCGTTGTGCAGAGTGCGGCTCCCACGTGAGTGATTACAGTTTTTTCTGGCAGGCTCGTTGTGATGGTAGATGTAGGGGTGAGGTGCGCCAAGGTCAGGTCTAGTCTAGGTGTGACCTCGATACTCCTTTCCCGGGGCTTGGAAGATCCCGATGGACTGTCCTGGGCGTTAATGGTACCAGCGTAGGTAGTCATTGGCATCCGGCTGCAGAAAGTATGTCTTCACTTGCTGGTTTGAGGGGCTTGAATTGAGATATCGTCCGTCGGTGGACCGGGAGGGAGTTCCAGATACTGGCTCCCTTGTGGCCAATCCTTCTCCCTCCCTTTGTTTTATTCATGACTCTTGGTAGGTAGAGTTTATTAATCTGGGAGTGTCGTGGGCTGCGTCTGGATGGAGGCTGACATATCCAATTGTGCATATAGCCTGGCCCAGTTTTTCTATATGCCTTCCACACCCACTGACAGATGCGGAAGGCAATCACTGAGTTTATCGTGAGCCATCCGAACTTAATTCTCCATGGAAAGACTCTTTCCCTGCGCTGGAGTGTGAATATGAGTTGTATCGCTCGATTCTGGATCTTCTGAAGACTGGTGATGTTTTTTGTGTGCCCCTAAGTACGTGAAGATCCATAGCAGAGGTGGGAGCCTACCAATGTCTGGTACAAGGTGATCTTTTGGTCGTGTTCCAGTAGGGGGAAGAGTCTGGACAACAGGTTAAGCTGGTGGTTACATGAACATGATGTGGTGGCCATGTGTGCCTCCCCATAGAGTTTGTGACTTAGCATCACTCTCAGATCTCACGTCTTGAGGACTGGCATGGGTGGGAGGCCCCAAGAGGCAGGCCAGGGGTTGGCTGCAAAGGCTGCCCCTCTTAGACCCGGGATTGCCAGGAGATCAGTTTTTCCCCATTGAGGTGGAGGTACTTCCGTCTCATCCATTTCTGGATCTAGGTCAAGCACGGGGCAAGCCTGTCTGCCTCCCCTGTGCCTCTATGCAGGTCCACCAAGATCTGGATATTGTCTACGTACATCTGAAACTGTAGACCGGTCTCTTCCAGGAGGGAAGCTAATGGGCATAGGTAGATGTTGAATAGAATGGGCAATAAGGATGAGCCTTGGGGAACACCACATGGAACGGGGTGATCGGAAGACCAAGCTTCACCTAGCTTGATCAGTTGGGTGCGGTCTGCTAAGAACGAACGCACCCAGTTCAAGGCCATCCCCGTGAAACCTGCCACTTCCTCCAACCTTGCTGTCAGGATACCATGGTCCACGGTGTCGAAGGCCACTGACAGATTGAGTAATACCAGTACAGATGGATGGTTCTGGTCAGCTCACAAAGTAGGGTCTCTCTCACATCCACTGTGGCCAGCTCTGTCCCTCTTGCAGGTCTGAATCCTGACTGTAGGTCATGAAGCAACGAGTTTCGTTCTAGATACGCTTGAGTTTTTTGGGTTGTGCTCAATTCAGTGATGCATGTAAGTATGAGTAAATGAATGACTGGATGATAGTTTTTATCATCGTCTGGATCTTCTCCTTGCTTTTTTAGAAGCAGAGTAACTACCCCTCTTTTCCATACCCCTGGTGCTGTGCCTGAGGTGAGACTTTCATTCACCAAGGCCATGATATCCGGGAGTAAGTCTTCCAACAATGTCTTCAGGAGTGGAGTGGGAAGTGGGTCCGGGTCTAACGGTGAAGAAAAGGAACCCATCTTGATGAGGATTGTCCGGACCTCTTCTTGGGACACTGGTATGAAAGAATCAGATCGAGGGGGTTTGTTAATAGTGGAGCTTGTCGACGGGTGTAGGTCCCGACCTGAAGGGGAACATGAAGGGCTATGCTCCATCCTATGAGGAGGGAGGTTGAGTGAAACTTGTGCCCTTGTCTTCTCTTCTTGGTCTGGGAGCTGAACTTCTTTATACTCCAAGACAGCAATGCTGGATTAAATCTCTTGTCGGATATTGGCAACTTTGGTATCAAAGTATGTTGCCAGCCCCTCAGAGAGAGTATCTGGCTGCTGCAGTGTGGATTGAACTTGAAGAGGTGGGGAAAGAAGAGATTTGGTCACCCTGAAGAGAGCCTGTGTAGTGTTTGCTGTGCCTTTGATCTGACTTTGCACAAACTGTGTTTTGGCTTGCTTGCTGGCTAGCTTGTAGTGTGCCTGATGTTTTTGGTACTGGGTCAGGTCTTGGCGTCTAAGCTGTTTAAACCAGGCTTTCTCCGGGGTTCTTCCCTTGGTTTTCAGTTCCTGAATATTATAGGAGAACCATTTATTACTTAGTTAGACCGGGTTCTTTTTCCTCACTTGAATGAGAGGGCAGATGATGTTTCTAGCCAATGTAATTTTAGTGTAGAAGATGGTATCTAAGTCGTCCACTGTGAGGTCTGTTCTGGCACATAGTATCCACATTTCTCTGAAAGCAGCAGGGGTGAGGAGTTTGAAGTTTCTGATGGGAATCTTTTCCTGTCTCTTCAGGAGGGAACTGCTGTGCAGGGGCCTGTCCCATTCTGTGATAGTTGCTGTCAGTAGCTTGTGGTCAGCCCATGGTAACGTGGTGGTTTTGGCCTGCTCCAGGGTGGTGTTGAGTTGAAATATTAGATCGAGTTAGTTTCCCAACTGGTGGGTGGACCCATCTAGATAGTTGATAAAGGCCAGGTTATCCATGATCAAGTGTAATTTCTGGGCATGTTGATCAGTAGCTAGGTTGAAATGAATGTTCAGGTCTCCGTATACAAATAGTTTTTGTGTATGGGTGACCAGTTCTTCCAGGTCCAGCTTTAATTCTTCGAAGAATACCTCCCCCACCTCCCACCGGGGGTGGTAGATGCAGAGAAGCCGTGATTGTGGGGAGAGCTTGTGGACTTCCTTTTGTAATATTCAGATGTGGTGGGTTCACTTGAAAGTGACAGTTGCCGAAAGGCGATGGCCTGCTGAGCTATTAGTGCAACTTTTCTGCCTGTGCGGTCTGGCCTTGGTTTGGAGAGGATGCAGTAACCTTCTGGTAATAAATTATGAAAAATGGTGCCAATCTCCTGTTTAAGCCATGTTTCCGTGATGGCTAGCGCCTGAATCCCAGTATGCTGGATAAGATCATGGATTTACTGCATGCATTATTGCTGTTCTGGCATTAAGTTGTCAAGACCCATGCTTAGAGTAGATTCCAGATTCCCCACATCCAGTTCGTAGTCCCATCCAGTCCGTAATCCATTCATCCCTTTCCTTACACCCAGGTTACTAATTATTTATTGATTTCATGAAACCATCTGTAGATTTAGTCACCACAGTTCATGTTAGGCAGCTCATTACACAGTTAAACAGTGTTTCCAGTGTACTCCACATACCTGCAGGTAGCATTACGAACTACTGTTCCCAGAAACCCTGAATCAGCTCGAGCCATTCCATATATGGAAGGGAGGCCGTGCACACCATGTAGCGCGTGGCGCGCGGTTCCCACTACGACATTCTAACCATCGAGACGTCTGCCGCCTTTGCTTCAGGAAACCTTCGAGAGCAGACGTCCCGACATCTACTTCCCCTCATCTTCACTATGGGTGAGGCGATCTTCAGAACCGGCACGTGTGCCGTCAGAAACTCGGTTTACCAGGATCTCCAGGTGACATTTTTCTTCGTTTGTGCATTCCTGGTCGTTTGTTTTTAGAGGCTTGTCCGAGAGCGGGTCTGGGCCCGGACCTCTCTTTGGAAAGCCGCGTTCTGTGAGACGCATAGGCCACACCCTCAGGGGAGGGTCACTAGCTGAGAGCGCCAGATCTATGAAGAAAGTCTTTTACGCACTGCTTCAGATTCAACATTTAAATCGCATGGACATTGATGTTGTTGGATGAGAAGTATTATTCTCCTCGAAGTGCTGTTCACTCATTTAATAGTCAACCCACTTGGACCTTCTTATTACTGGTAAAATTCAGTAATAATCTGTTAACCACTACTCATGTTTTCCGCGGGCCACCTGCGTGAACATTGTCGCCATTGATTTAAAATTTCCCAGAGACTCTCGCGCTCGCTGGATGCCACATCCCGCCTGTAGTTCCTCATCCCCTACACAGTCGTGTGGTTGACAACACTCATTACAAGACTTCATCACCTGCAATAAGAAGACGCGGTATCCTTTATTATGTGCACAGTATTAATTAACAGAGTTTTGTACCCTCTCAATACCACCAGTGTAGAATGTGTCCCGACAAATCAAGGGCACCTTAAAAAATGCACTCATCTCTATACAGAGATAAAGAAGAAGGGCACGCTGACAAACTAATAAGCCTCTATAATGCAACAGATGAGGAGAGTCTTGCGCGTCATAGAAGAGGGCACCAGGATGGACTCGGAACATCAGAGAAGATGGACTCAATCTACCTGGATCACTTAGATTCTTTCAAATCCTCGTGCTGTGATAGCTCTACATCCATAGAATGTAACACGATCAAGGAGACCCGCTAGTGAGCTGAACAGGGATTCAATACACTTTTGGGGTTGCTGGAAAATTCCTGAACAGATTGCTAGCCTGAAGACAACTGGAAGGTATACCTTATGTTCTAATAGTACAGCAGAGGCCCTGCTGCCTTTGGTTGGTACCAAGGGAGCCTGACCAGCTCAGGAGACAAGGTTTACAGCTTAGTGCTATTTTTAAAATAACTAGGAGTGAGGTACTGAAATGAACGCAACATGAGTGCAACAAAGCAGCATATAATTGCTGTCACAGGAGAGAGTGTAGCTATCTTACTTGATGGTTAGACTTAAACAGGAGCAGACCGGCTCCAAATAAACAAGACCACTGACT
>JAUEJF010740889.1:0-10609 GCA_032275005.1 Desmognathus adatsihi | reverse complement strand
AACACATCAATCGGACACAGCATCTCTCAGGTGTAGATTGTCACTGGAGAAAAACGCTTTAATTCAGGAGGTGCCTCAGGATCCCCTGTCGTACGTATCACCTATTTGGATGCTGCCGTTCTGGGTAAATCCCTCTGAATTCACTATATCACGTTGCACAGCAAGCAGAGTAAAACACAAAATGTGATGGCACCTTCTGCATGTGGTTCACCCACTGTATACATTATTTGACTGTGAGTTTAAACTGCTAGAAATAAAGAAGACATATTTTACTGCGCCATACTGCTGCCTGGACTGAGTGAAATCTTTCAACTTTTGGTGGTTTGTCTTAGGTTCCTTAGGGGTGGTGCTACTTACCCGGCGGCTGTCTGCATTGTTGTGTAGGGGTGGCAGGTATCTGTTGTGTAGTCCTTCTTCCGCTGTTCTCCGCTTCTTATGTAGCCTATGTAGGATGGTGAAGTGTGTGAAAGAATCAGGGCTATTTGTAAGTCACAGGCTGTGGGCCCAATGGATTGCCTCCTTCTATTTTTTCTGCCCACTGTGAAGGCTGGGCAAAGGTGTTGGTCCCATTATTTAATCAGATCTTGGCTGCCGAAAACGTACTTGTGGAATAGAAGGGTGCCCTGTTTTTTTCCTATCTATAAGCGCGGTCCCCGGAACTTACCTAAGTCTTTTAGGCTTATAGCATTACATGACACTGCATCGAAAATCTTTTGTAAAATCCTGTTAAAGGAGTTGGAAAAACGGGCTGAAGACACCTCAAGACTCCATATGTCCCAGGGTGGGTTCCGCAAGGGGTCCTCCACTAGTCACATGGCCTGTGCGCTGACCTACATTGCGCACAAGTATGTGGCCAAAGACGGACACTGTTTTGTCTGCTTCGTGGACTTCAGCTCCGCCTTCGACTGGATTCCGAGGGAGAGCCTGTGGAGGAAATTGAGCGGGTGGGTGATTCCCGCTTCTCTTCTTGCCATTCTTGTTGATTTGCACTCAGGATCCCGGGTGAGGGTTCGTTATGGGGCGAATGGGGAGCTTTCCCCACCAATCAAGACCTTTAGAGGAGTTAAGCAGGGATGTGTTTTAGCCCCGACCCTGTTTTACCTGTTCCTTTCAGTAGTGCCATCCTATTTGGGTCAGACCCCTTGTACAGCACCAGTCGTTGATGGTAAAAAGTTGATATCCTTTCTTACGTAGACGTCCTTGTGTTGTGTGATCGAACCAAGGTCGGTCTACAGAAGAAATTAGCTCTACTATCCAACTATCGTGCTGTGACTGGGTTGGTGATCAATCTGCAGACATCAGTCACCGAGCAGTTTGGCAACAAATGGTTCTTAAGTGGGGTCTCCCTGTCGAATGTTGATCAGCTTGATTATTTGGGGCTCAGGTTCTCCAAAAGACCGTCTTGGATCCCTCATATTAAGAATGCAGTGAAGAAAGGGAATTCTCTCTGTGCTGGCCTAAATTGTATGGTGGTAATTCCATCTTTCACCTACTGAAAGCCTTTGACTGTAAGGTGGGTGTATTATGGTGTAGCTAATGTGATGCAGGTCTTAAGGACTGAGATATGGTGCGGGGAAGAGAGCGAGGAGGCTGGGGCAGTGCACATGACTAGTATGCGCAGACACACTACCCTATATGTAAATTGGTGCCGTGATTCCTGCTCCTGTACCACAAACATCAGAAAGTTCTCTGTCAGGCCCTGGTTTTCTCCAAAATACAATATTGTAACATCGTCTATATGCGTTTACCGGAGAACCATCTTAAGTGTCTGCAGGGTATTCAGAACTGGGCGGACAAATGTGCTGGGTCTCCGAAGGAGAGAGCGTGTCACTGAGGCCAGGACATTTCTCGGCTGGTTGTCCATTCGTGCACAGATGAAGATGAAATTGATGTGTTATGTATTGCACGCCTGGAAACAATGTGGCCCTTTCTTTTCTAGGAGTTGGTTCCATTTTCCTTTTCCAATCGTCTGCAGCGTCAGACGCATTCTTTGAAACTTGCCGTGACGAAATGGAGGAGAAAGAGGAAGGGCTGCAGCTCGTTGGTCTGACTGGAAGCCAGAGGATGGATCCTACTTCCTCTTAGCATCAAGTTTATCAAGAACTGGTTGATGCTCAAGAGGGCAATTAACACCCACATTTTCATGCCGTCACTGTGCTAGCGAGGGTCAGCTTGCTGCCCCTCGCTAGTGATGGCACTTATGTTGATTGTCGTTATGTTGATTGTCGTTAGTATCGGTTAGTGACAATCACTAATGGCAGCCCCAGGCTGTCGTTAGGGGATGTCGCTAATTGATTGCAGTGACTATCGCCAGTCTCTGGACGTGCAATGCGTATGCCCAGAGATTAACAAAAACAATCTTCATATGCCCAGTTGTGTACGAGCAACACAGCCGCTCACACACCACAAAAATACGAGTAGCTAGTGAATGCCTGCTAGCGTGGGGAATACCACGCTAGCATTCGCTGTTGGCTGCGCAAGCAAGCGCGGCCACCGAAATATGCCCGAAAGTGTTACTTTTGGCCTCAGAAATTAGTTGATCTTCTGTCCCCTTGTTGATGTCGGTTGATACTTCATGGGACGTTTAGCTGCGCTCAGGGTGTGTATGGTTTTTTTGTATATGATTCGTTGTTTCAATAGTTTTACAGTTGCGTCTGGAATATGCAGGATCTTAAAATATATCTATTGTTTTAGCAGCATGTTTCAGCATGGCGATGCCATTTAGCTTTAGCGCTATACGAAATTCAATGTATCTTTGTCAGTGTTAGTGTTCAACGAGGCTGAGAATATTCAGGTAGAGAGACACTAGTCACACGTGAAGTCCTGAAGGATCAGGAGCTCGGAGGCTGATTGAGGAGACACAGGTACAACCAAAGCTCAAAGAGACAGTGTCTAGGCAAAGTAGTGAACAAGTGCAAGCCCACAGACGCGTAATGGGTAACCTCTAAATCTTTATGCAAGATTATTACAGGATGCCCAAACTGAGATCAGGCGGACCTGTAATGGGAGACACAGACTCTCAGAGTAATGTTTTAACTTCTTTTAGAAGTGAGTTGCCCGGGACAGGCTCTGTGGACAACCTTGATCTGCCTGGTCAATTCCGTACACAGGATCATAGCACGAGCCGTGACACATCGAGAAGGTAACCAGGCTCAAATTGCAGCCAGCTACTTCTGAAATTAGCTGAAAACTGGATCTGAAATGGGAATGGGACTGTGGGACCCAGCGGAGAGGAAGACGATTATTAGAAAGGCAGGCAGAAGGGGCTTCCATGTCTTCTGTAGACTTTGCCACATGCATGGAACATAATGCACAGGCAGCATGCATTATGTAGGTTATACGCTGCAGAATTAATAAAATGTTTGAAATTGCATTGTACTCTACACATGTCAGCGAGAGGGCGTCTGCTTGCACAGAATGACGCGGGAGGTAGGTGGCGCAGTACCGCATCACCTCTACACATGTGCAGACATGGCCGCCCCCATTTACCTCTGTGCGCGCAATAGCGGCTTTAATATGGCAGGGGGAGAACCTCGCTTTTTTCAGCTTGCAGCACTTTTGCTTTTGAGGTATAGCAGGGGGGTAAACCCCCCTGCACCCCCATGGTGTACACACTAAAAACAAAAGAGAGCCTCAGCTTAGTGCGCTATGCTCTACTATCAGGGGTGTAGACCCCCCTTGCACTCCCCCGTGCTGTACACATTAATGCTGTCTCCCCCTAACTCCCCCCGGACTGAGAGCCCTGGGATGCGGTTTCAAAGGAGATGCGACAAAGTGCTGATGCGTCAGACTCTGCCGCGTCATGTGAGGCCGCGGCATAGATGGTTCGTCAAGTTTTAGCAGCTGGAATTGGCGGTTCGGCAAAGGGCGATTACCCCAGAATCTGTCCTCAGATTTCAGGTTTAGTTTGATGTTACCCTATTTCTGGAGAATGTGGTCCTTACTTTTGTCTTCTAACTTTGTTTAGTTCTCCTTATAATGGTTATGCATTGATCTCTGATTCACGTGCACCTCGTGTGGCTGTGTTTTATTTTGTGGAGATTATTTCTCTTTATTTAATGATGCATTTGTATATATCGAGATGTTTGGGAATTTTATTATTATTTTATTTTGGATTTTGATTTTATTTTATTGATTGATAATTTCCTTATTTAATCTGTGTGTTCTTTTATGGGTCAATTTGACCCGAAATAAAGATCATTCATTTATTTATTTATTCATTCATTGATTCATATGATATTAGGATGTAGTACCGCCGGCTGCTAGTAGAGGTCGCTGCAAGCGGCAGAGCATCGTTGGCACTCAATGTAAATTCAAAGAACTTTTTCTTCTGTGTCCTAAAATAGCTGCAATTCAAATTCAGTAGAAAATGCCCAGATTATTGTCTGCCTCGAAATAGAGCAATAGCGGAGACGGAGCCCTGCAAGCAATGGCTCAGTGCGAGGGCGGGAATGGTATGCTAATAGGATTACCCACAATGCTTTGCAAAGCAAAAAGTGTATTAGCATACGCACAAACTTTTTCTGATTAATAGACTGTCACGGCATACAATATTTCCTTCGTGTTAAGAACACTACAAAGTGCTTACTCTTTGCCCCGTTGCTGCCTTTATACTTTTGGGAAACGACACCCTATTTTGGGAAGGTTTCAAACTGCTAATGTAACGAACAGACGCACTCATTATACGATAATTTGTCAACAATAGGTACGCCGGACTATTGCTCGCACTTCGTGTGGCAGTGATGATCCGGCTGTCAATTTTTGGAGGATCTCGGCCAATGCGGAGATCTGCCTAATCAGGTCAAAGGTCAGTGGGTTGTATATTGCTTAAAACGATGCCACGTGACACACTGTGGCATCTGTTCAACATTCTTTCGAGTTGCAAACGGTGTAAAGTTTCTTATGTTAGGTTTTTTTTTGCATTTTCTGTCCCCAAAAGAGTTTTTGCTGCAGAGACAGATTTAGGGGTGTGGGGGACCTGCTGCAAAGAGGCGGGTCTCAGATCTGTGGCGCATGCGCAGTCGTTCTGCTCCGTGAATAAAAAGGACACTTTCACCCACCCAGGACAAGATGCAGACAAAGGATACGAGTCCGTGGTGGAAGCAAGGCCCATTTGGAAGGGGGACTCTAGGGAACTGAGACCTCCCTATAATTTTGCAGGGGAGACTAAGTCCCCCTCCCCTACAAAGATAAAAAATTAAATGACCGGTGTTTGTACTCCCATAAAGACTGCTGTGGGCTGCCTTTCACCTGTCTAGAGAGCTCTTCTTCAGAGCAGTTTAGGGATAAAGACTCTGCCCGTTTCGATGCAAATTCTGGTGATGACGTCACTCCAAGCCATGAGAGACCCCCTTCTGAAAATGGTCCCTGGGTGGAAGGTTCGGGGTGGATTGGGCGTTAGGCGTCTTCTGCAGCATTCCATGAAGCGGTAGATGGGCTGTTTGCGCAGAATGACGCGGGAGCTAAGTGGCGCGGTACCGCGTCACCGCTACACGAGCACAGACCTGGTCGTAACCCTCCATCCACCCCGCCCCCACCGCTGACTGAGAACCCTGGGATGTGACTTCAAAGGAGATGCGACAAAGTGCGTGATGTGTCTGACTGTGTTGCGTCATGTGAGGCCGCGGTATAGATGGTTTGACTGAGTCACAGATCAGACACAGGAAGACTGAGATGGTCTGAGTCACCCAATGGTGGGCACTGTAATATCCAGGGCCAGGTCCAAGCAGATAGACCCGACACTGCACACTGACCACGCATCCATGAGGTGACACGGCGCATGGGCCGTGTCATCATAGAATTAATAAATAGCAGGCAGCTGCGCATGAGCAGGGATTCGTGCTGAAACACAGACCTAGTCTCCTGTCTATTCTGTAGTGTTGGGCCAACATAACACTGGCGACGAGTGGATCCCAGAGCCCCGCTCACCTCCGCGAGCTGCAATCCAGAGGAGCAAATTGAGCCGCCGCTCTTTGTTCCTGAAGCGCTGCCGGCACAGGTGGAGCTGCCGCTCCCTGTCCCTACATCATGTGTCTGGCCAATCGGGTGGAGCTGCCTCTCCCTGGCCCGGTGCCACGTGTGCTGCTGCCGACGAGCAGGTCGAGCCGCCGCTCCCTGGTCGGCCCGGCATTGACAGGTCGAGCCGCCGCTCCCTATACATCACCCGTGACCCAGAATGCGAGCCGCTGCTCCTCCGGGCCGCTACTACCCTGCACGCGGGGTGGAGCGCTGGCAACTATGGATTGAACATCTCAATTTTTTTCACCTGGAAAGGATTACTGAAAATGGCGAGAATAGGGACATTCTACTCATCCATGTCGGAGATGATGCACGGCGGCTGGTCAACTCCCTCCAAGGCACAGGTGATGTCGGAGACTATGATGCAGTGAAAAATGCCCTCACCAACCGCTTTCTGCCGCAGGTGAATCTAGATTTTGAGGAGTTCAAACTGAAGCAAGTAAGGCAAAAACCGAACAAATCGATTGGCTCGTTTCATGTTTGAATCTGTGAGGCGTCGAAAGCATGCGAGTATGCAGACCATGAGCACATGGTGCGCTCCCAACTGATCTATGGCATCAACTCGGACAAGTTGCACCATCAAATAATGGCTGAACCACAGGTAACCTTCTTAGAGCTTGGTAGACACCGAGAATTAGCTGACATCCATACAGCGTCAATGGAGACTGCCCTACGCAAGATGAAGATCAAACCGAAAAATCAAGGACCATGCTCGCCAGCAATAGTAGCAGCTATACGATCAAGACCGAGGCCGACGCAAGGACACAGTGACAGCACACAAAGGATCGCAAGAGACCGTAAACCTCGATCACATTGTGGCATGTGTGGCGACAAGAGGTACCGCTGAAGCCAGTGCCCTGCGAATGGCCAAGAGTGCATCAATTCCGGCAAGCTAAATCACTATGCCATTGTCTGTCAGTCGCGAGAGCCAGCACCTCGCCTGCTCCATGCCAAACCCAAACTTTGCACAAAGCGCCAGGCACCACAAGTGAAAGAAGTTCCTGAAGAGGAGGAAGATGATGACACTGACTACAACGACGAAGACGAAGATGTACAAATACTGGCCGAAGCATATGCCATTCTTACAATCACTTGCAAGTCTAACAGAACCGAAGAAGAGAAAATTCTGCCCAAGGTGCATGGTGAGGATCAATGACAACTCCCATTCTATCATAATTGACACAGGAGCGGCAGTTAACACCCTGTCCAATAAATCGTATCTAGCACTGTCACCCACGCCAGTCCTCAAAGCAGCGACAGTCATCCTGACGGCGTATGGTTGCGATTCCCCTCTACTTGTGCTAGGAACCTTCAAAGCCAATGGAACATAGAGAAAAAGGTCTGTGGTGACGCGATTCCAGGTAGTAGATCGGGACACTGAAACCCTCCTAGGGTGCAAGTCAAACATCAAGCTAGACATTGTCAAGTTTGCGTTTGACCCAACTGAACAATCCATTACGTCTCTACTGACAAAGCACCTGAAACAATTCGAAGGGATTTGATGCCTGAAAGGCAGGCCAGTCCATCTACACATAGACCCCAATGTAGCCCCAGTGGCGGACAAACACCGCAGAGTCCCTTTTCACCAGAGAGAAAAGGTGCAAGCCGAACTAGAAGACCTTAAGCGGCGAGACATAATAGAGAAGGTGAAAGACCCCACCCCGTGGGTGTCTCCCCACATTGTTGCCAACAAACCAAAACAACCCAACACAGTCAGGCTGTGTGTCGATATGAGGAAACCTAATATAGCCATCAAACGGGAGAGGCATATTACACCAACTGTAGATGACCTTCTAGCGGATCTAACAGGGGTGAAAATGTTCTCCAAAATAGACCTACGGTCAGGGTAGCACCAGATCCCCCTGCACCCGAAATCTCACTATATCACAACGTTTTCATCTCACATTGGGCTCAGATGATGTAAAATATTACATTTTGGCATCAATTCTGCAGCAGAAGTCTTTCAGAATGCAATTTGGGCAATCATTCAGGACCTGCGAGGAGTACTGAATGTGAGTGACGATATTCTAGTCTATGCTGAAACTGTTACGGTGCTCCCTAACAGAAACCCCAGAAGAACATCTACCTCGTCTAACAGCAGTCCCGCAATGCTTGGAAGAACAAGGGCTCACGCTCCATGCAGAAAAGTGCGAATTTGGCAAGCGTGATCTCGAGTTCTTTGGATACGTGATCAACGCTGATGGAGTTTCTGCAGACCAAAAGAAAGTCTTGGATGTGAAGACAGCAAAACCCCTGACCTCTGTGAGCGCAGTGAGAAGCTTCCTTGGCATGGCAAACTACTGCGGAAGATTCATTCCCCACCTTGCCTCTGTCTCAGAACCCCTTCGGAGACTCACCAAAGCAAACACCAGGTGGGAACGGACTGCTGAATGTGAAGCAGCCTTTCAATGTATCAAAGATAGCCTTTCCTCAGAAAATACTCTCGCCTACTTCGACATGTCTTTGGACACCGAGCTACTTGTTGATGTGAGCCTGGTGGGCCTAGGCGCAGTACTCACCCAAAAGCACAAACAAGGCGAAATACTCCCCATCGCAAATGCTAGTCGGGCGCTCACCGACATCAAAAAACAATACTCACAGATAGAGAATGAGGCAATAGCAGTGCTGTGGGGGTGTCATCACTTTCACCTATATGTATATGGTCATCCGTTTATCATCTACACCGACCATAAGCCCAATATTTGCAGGTTCAGACCCTCACCCCGGCGAGAATTGAGAAGTGACTTCTACAGTTGTAGATCTATTTGTTTTACCTCAAATATAGAGCAGGACACAACAATCCAACTGACTTTTTGTCGTGGCACCCTCGTCCAGCAACCAGCAAAGAGACATTAGAGGCAGAGGAAATGGAGGTGCATGTGAGGTCCATCGTGGAAGTGGGGAGACCTAAGCAGTATCAGTCCAAGACCTGGCAGCAGCAACTCGCCGAGACCCTTGCCTCATGAAAGCGATGGAGACACTACAAACGAATGAATGGAAGCTGTTCCTCCAAGGACTACAAGGTTACACTCCTGAAGCGAGACAGATGATGACCCAGTTATTCTCCATCCGACATGACTTATCCATATCACCAGATGGAGTCATTTTGAGGGGAGACCGACTGGTGATACCAGTAGAACTAGCACCTCAAGTCCTGCTCCTTGCCCATGATGGACACCAGGGAATCACAAAAACTACCGCAAGGCTACGGCAACGCCTGTGGTTCCCCAACCTATGGGATATGGTCCAAGACATGGCATCAACATGTGTCCTATGTGCAGTCAGCAGCCAACCACGTCCGCCGGAGCCTTTCCAAAATCCAGAAAGAGAATCAGCCCTGTGGGAATCAGAAGCCATTGATTTCTGTCAAGTGTCTCCCAGTGAATATCTCCTTGTGGTCATCGTTGAATACTCCCACTACCCAGAATTGGAGCCAGTCAGCGGGACATCAACGACAGCAGTGACACGAGCACTCTAAAAGGCATTCGCATGCCATGGTCTGCCAAGGAAAATCAAGAGTGACAATGGGCCCCCATTTCAAGGCTCGGAATTCAAGGCGTTCATGTCTTCACTGCGTATAAGCCGCCAGAAGATAACGCCATGTTGGTCTCAGGCTAATGGAGATGCAGAGAGGTTTATGAGAAGTTGGAACAAGATATTGTGGATAGCGACAGACGTCAAGAAGACTGGCTCACAGCAGTATACTGATTCTTACGCAGCTAGCGCACTACCCCCACTCCACCACCATCTCCCCAGCATCAGCCTTATTTGGTAGAATAATAAGAGACGCACTCCCAAGCCTTCCAGCACAAGACTCAGCCCCCATAAACCAACAGGAAGTGGAACAGAAGCGACATAAGCTCAACAAGAAAGTCAGTGAGGGTCGCCGAACGAAGAGATCGGACATCGCAGTAGGAGACGGTGTACTAGTGGCAACAAGGAGGAAGATGGGGAAAACCTCCCTAACGTTCGAGGCCATACCATGGACAGTCGTTGAGTGGTCAGGCTCAATGGTCACCGCCGCCAGAGCTGATGACCAAGTGTGTAGAAATGTGGCCATGTTTAAACAGGTGCCCGACGCTCTAAGGCGAGACCGCCCAGAAAGAAGTCGAGAGACGAGAGAAGTAGAAGACGACGACATACATCCCCCACCAACGAATATCCAGGAAGAATATATATCAGAGAATCCAAAGTGATCCATACCACCTCCCAGGAAAATAGCAACCCCAATCGACAATGGTCATCACGCCGAAGTTCGTTCCAGTCCAAGGAAAGATAACCTCTGCAGAAACCATGCTCCCTTGAGTAGGCTAAAGGACTTCTACTTGGACTATAGAATCATGACTTAAGTAAAAGAGGGATGTAATATCCAGTGCCAGGTCTAGGCAGATAGACCCACCCCTGCACACTGACACGCATCCATGGGGTGACATGGCACATGGGCCGTGTTGTCATAGGATTAATAAATAGTGGGCGCCTGCGCACGAGCAGGGATTCACACCCAAACGCAGACCCAGTCTCCTGTCTATTCTGTACTGTTGGGCCAACATAACACTGGCGACGAGTGGATCCCAGAGCCCCGCTCACCTCC
>JAUEJF010729822.1:0-10646 GCA_032275005.1 Desmognathus adatsihi | reverse complement strand
GTCTGGTTTCATTTTCCTTGTGTACTCATCAACCGTTTTGGCAGTTAAATGTTTTGGGAAGAGGAACCTAGGGACCTTGCAGCCCACAGTTGTGTGTGTGCGCGCTTGTGGCGTGTGTGTTGCGCATGTAGATGGGTGCGCCTGTGTGCTAGTATGTGTTGTAGTGCCGGTTTCAGGTTGTTTTGGACCGATCCATCAATTGTCCCAACTCTATTGTGCCTTTTCATGTGCCCTCTCTAGATGTGGCGCGGCGCCAAGCAGGCTAAGGGCCGCAATGGCGTGCAAGACAGCATTGCTGCCAACGGCAGTGGCGCTGATATCAGCAACCAGGAGGCTGGCGCCAATGGTCAGGGAGGCAGCAGCAGTGGAGTTGGCGCGGAGTTCCGCAAGCGCATGCCGTGTTACTTAGAGCGGGTGGCCCTGTGGAATGCGGCTGACTTAGACATCACCCTGAAGCCTACCCCTACTGAGCAGCTGCAGTTCATGGCAGCTTCGGTTGTCACACACGACTAAGCATACCCGGTGTGGCACCACTCTGAGCCACTGGGCCAGTGGGTCAAAGCTGTGCTGCATGTGCTTCAGTTTGCGCATGCGGGGCAGTGAGAACGTTGAACGTTGAAGAATGGCGACTTCCAGAAATTGTTTTAAGAAAAGAAAAAAAATGTGTAGACTTTTCCCTCTGGCGTTGGCTGGCTCCCGTGCTGGTTGGTCGGACCGGATCTAGCGCGCGTACCTTTCGGCATGAACATCATGCGCGCGTGCTACGCGGCGAAGCTTACGCTAGGCGTAGCGACCAAGTTTATATTACTATTTCTTTTCAAATAAGCCACTGGTGTCGGTGGATTTGCTCGTTTTCCCTGCGAAAGGCGTGCGATGGGTGCCTTCGCTCCGGGTCGCGGGGGCCAGTTCGAGCTCTAACTCACTCCCGAGGCCTCCAGGGCTGTCTACCCGTTCTATTTTTTTTTTTTTCGATTCTTTTTTCTTTCCTCCTCTTCTCTTTTTTTAGGGCCTCAACTCTGTACTCTTGTCGTGGCGATATCTCCGGGACGCGGCGACGCGACGGGCCAGCGCGCAACACCGGAATAGCATAGCGCGACAGAGGGCACTGTCCAACAGGGACATACGGCCATACCTTATAGAAATACAGCCTCGGAGACAGCCTTGGAGACAGCCTCAGCTACAGCTACAGCATAGCAATGGCCCCACGCAAAGGGCTCCGTGCTCTCAGCCCCACGCACGGAGAACATACGTACGGCAGCAAGTGGCAGCCCAAAGCCCCCTCTTACTGCCCTGATATGCTCTCCTCTCTTGAGGAACTGCGGCGCATTGGCGCTCCGCTGCCTTTGCGGCGTGATGAGGCGGCATCCTTGCGTGAATGCGCAGTGCGGCTGCATACAGGGTCTGCAGCGGAGGCAGCGGCGTCAGGAGATATCCAGGCTGCGGGCAAACTTGCAGCTGCTGCGGCCCAGTGTGTGTACCGCAACGCGTTGGCAGAATATCACGATTGTGTGCACTACTCCACCACCGGTCGCGGTCTGGGTGCTGCCCCAGATCACCTGTTTGCCTTCGCTCCTGGGCCCCGTGGTGACAAGGCTCGGGAGGTGCTCGTGGACAAACAAGACGAGCTCAGGGTTGACGTTGGGGGTGGGGGTCGGGGCATGCTGCTAACAGCAAGGCGAGTGGAGCTGCCACGGGTGGGAGACATTGCCGAAGTGGCGCTGCACGGCCTGGATTGGGCAGTCTACTTGCGGGGGACGGGCCATGTTGTGTTGGATGCATTTGGGTACGGGGAGGCGCAGGTGGTAGGCGAGTGGGCGGGGCAACGGAAGGGCGCACCGGGGGAGGCTGTCCTTGGGACATTGGTGATGCATGTGCGCGCACCCCCCGGCGACCCTGACCTGGCTGGCCTGCCACGAACCATAGACATGCGGGAGTACGGCTGGATTGGGGTCAAGGTGTCAGCAGCCCGTCGCACGAAGCCCAAACAACCACTGCCGGCCACGGTGTTGGCAGTTGTGGCCCGTGCCCCCTTGTCTGCCGTGCCCCCCCCTTCTGCCACCGCGCTCCCCCCCTCCCAACATACTTCTCCCACCACAGAGGCGCGTGTCCACCGACAGCATCAGCAGGGCGCGCCCCAGCACACGAGCGCCACTCCACCTCTGCGTGGACAGGGCGCGCCACCGCAGCGGCAGCCACGCGAAGTCCAGCCTCAACGGCAAGGCACAACACCCCAGTCCCCGGCTCTAGCCCCGGACAACCAACAACAACCCCAGCAGTCCACATGCCAGCCTCAAACGAAGCTTCTGGACCAGCCTCGGCAGCAGCGCGTCGATGGACACCAGCGGCAGCGGATGGAGGTGGACGCAAGGGAGAGGCTGCCCCAGGGACAGCAAATGGAGGAGGACAGCCCTGTGGGGCAGCAGCCCTCTGTGCAGCAGCCCCCGCATACGCCCCTGCCGCCGCCCCCACCACTCCCACCACCACCCCCGCGGATGGAGGAGGACAGCCCTATGGGACAGCAGCCCCCTGTGCAGCCCCAGCAGCAGCGCGTGATCAGACAACAGCGGCAGCGGATGGAGGTGGACGTGAGGGAGCGTCTGCCCCGGGGACAGCAGATGGAAGAGGATAACCTCGCAGAGCAGCAGCCCTCTGTGCAGCAGCCCCCGCCAACGCCCCTGCCGCCGCCCCCACCGCTACCGCCGCCACCCCCGCCACCTGATGGTGCGCGTCGGGAGGCGTGCCACCTCTACCTTCAGGAATATGGGGATGACACGGTCAGCCAAGCCCAGCGCGAGCAAGCAGTGCAGATTGTGTACCTGGACCACCGCGCTGACTTTGATGCTCGGTGCATGGACGATAGGCTGGGCGAGGAGCTGCGGGAAGCTCTGATGGCAGCTATTAAGCGAGTTACAGCGACACAACATGGTTCCGCGGATACAGCCTGGCAGCAACCCAAGGGCCGGGGCTGTGGACGTGGCAGCGGCCGTGGCCGTGGCCGTGCCGCACCCTTGGGTGGGAGAAGCCGGGGTGGGCAAGCCAGCAAGCCTCCCTCCTCACCGCGCCAGCACCCTGCACCAAGCCCCACGCGCACGCGCAGCCCTGCACCTGCACAGGACTCTGAGGCCCACACCAACAGCACCCAGCCTCCACCTGTCCCGCCAACACAACAAATGCCAGCCTGGGGCGGGCGGTATGCACCCCTTTCTGATCTGAGCGAGGATAGCCCTCCCCAACCCTCCTCACACCCCCGCATTGCTCGTGACCCACGCTGGGCCGCGGTTGCCGCCCGTCCGGGCGGCAGCGCCTAAATGGTTACTAACCCCTCACGCCCCCGCCTCACCCTTGCCTGCCTCAACATCAATGGCATGCACAGCGCTGCTAAACGCCATGCCTTGTTCCGTGCGATGCAATGTCGCCGAGATGGGGTGGATGTCCTACTACTGCAAGAGACGCACCATGCATCGGATGCAGAAGCACAGGCTTGGGTGCAAGGGGGGGGCGGGCCCGGCCTCCCTTGGCGCGGGCCCTCAGCATGGGCGGCCGGCACGTCGGCCTCCTGTGGGGTTGGGATACTGGTACATTCCAAGTTGCACGTGGAGAATTTTGAGTGCATACACCGCAGCGCTTGTGGCCGCATCGTCGGCACTCACCTCCTCCTTGCAGGGCACAGCTATCTCATCTTCAGCGTGTATGCCCCATGCATACCCAGTGAGAGGAACCCATTCTTCCAAGGGGCGCTGCGCGACGCCCTGCTGGAGGGCGTGCACAAGCACCCTGACGCACGCCTTGTTGTGGCAGGAGACTTTAACTGCATTGAATCTACTGCACTAGATCAAGTGGGGGGTTCGACCAGCACTGTCCGTGTGGCGGGCTTTGCAGCTGGCCTCCAGGCCCTCCAGCTTGAGTTGGGCCTTGTGGATTCATACCGAACCCTTCACCCTACCCGCCCTGAGTTTACACATGCATGCACCCGTGGTAACTCTGCGGCTCGGTTGGATAGGGTCCTACTGCACGATGCATTGGTCCCCCACCTTACCGGAGCAGATGTGTGTGATGGCTGGCCAGGAGACCATCGCCTTGCCAAGGCTACTGTCTTGCTGCCGCACGCGCTGCCTCAGGGGAGGGGGGACTGGGTTTTCCCCTCCTCATTGCTTCTTGACCGCAGGTACTGTGACCAGGTGCAGGAGGAAATGCGTCGTTGCCTCCAGTCAAGCGCAGGACTTGTCCCTCAAGAGCGGTGGGAGGCTCTCAAGAGACGGGCCAAAGATTTCACCATCGTGTATTCCATGCGGGCTGCACGAGCACAACGGCTGCGTGAGCAGGCAGCAGCACGGAGAGTACGGGCTGCAGCGCGCCGTTGGGCAGAGGCACCAACCTCGCTTGGTGCAGCTAACGTGTGGGCACGAGAGCAGCAGCAGCTCCAGGCTCGCCTCATGGCAGAGGCAGCCAAACAGGCCCGGCGCGCAGGGGTTGCTTGGCATGATTGGGGTGAGGGTTCCACGCGTTACTTTCACCGCCTTGCTGAGGAACGACGGGCTGATAGCACCATTGTTGAACTGGACAGCGGGCCATGCATTCCGCATCAACCGCTGCCACCCCGCCTCTCCCTTGCTGTCCCTACTGAACGCCGAAAGGCAGCTAACCTCATTGCTGACTTTTATGACGGTGACCACCCTAACGGACTATTCAGACCCGGAACCACTTGTGCCCATTCCCGTTGCCTTATGCTTTCTGACATTGACCGCACCCTCTCTCCCGTGGATCGAGCGGCTTGTGAGGGAGATGCTTCGGGCATTACGCCTGCTGAGCTCCATGCTGCCCTCTGCCAGTGCGAGCCTGGCAAGGTGCCGGGTTCGGACGGCCTCACATACGAATTCTATCGCGCGTTTTGGGAGGTTTTGGGCGGGCCCCTCTCTGACTGCTTCAACGCAGCCCTTACTGACGGGCGCTTGACTGACTCACAGCTGCATGGCGTCGTTGCCCTTGTGTACAAGGGTAGCAAGGCTGGGCCCCGCACGCAAGTCAAGTGCTATCGCCCACTCACCATGTTGAACACTGACTACAAGCTCCTTGCCAAAGCAATGGCGTGCCGCTTTGCTCGCCCCCTTACTACCGTCATCGATCCCACACAGACTGCCTTCTTACCCGATCGGTGGATTGGAGATAACGTACTCCAACATCTGGAGGAGGTGGATTACCTGGAAATCACGCGTAACCCGGGGGTTCTTGTGTTTCTGGACTTTGAAAAGGCCTATGACGTTTTGGATAGGGGCTGGGTATTTGCCTGCATGGATGCATTGGGCTTTGGCCCTCAGGCCATTCAGTGGGTGCGGCTGTTACTCAATGGCACACGGGCTTGCTGCAGATTTAACGGGTTTCACACGCGTGAATTTGCGGTGCACACGGGCGTGGCGCAGGGTAGCCCTTTATCCCCAGCGCTCTATGTCATTGCTGCACAGCCCCTGGCTGCGAGGTTGAGGCGGCTACAACGGGAGGGCACCTTACAGGGTTTGACGCTTCCAGATGGATCTAAGGCCCCACCCTCCGCACAACATGCAGATGACACTACCCTCCATCTCAACAGCCTACCCCAGATCTCTGTTGCTTGGCAGCACGCCCTCCTTCCCTATTGCAGGGCCTCCAACTCGCGGGCAAATGCTGCAAAAACAAAGGCAATGCTGCTGGGCAGTGCAGCGGATGGCCATGGCGATGGCTTTGTGGATGCTGCCAGCACGGTACAGGTGGTGCCGCGCTCAGAGGCTGTGCGGCACTTGGGGGTGATGCTTGGGCCAAGCGAGGTTGGACAGGCTGCCAGGGCGGCCAAGTTTGAGGCAATATATCAAGGGGTGCTACGCCGCATCCTGCATTGGTCTGCATATGGTCTCACGCATGATGGCCGCGCACACATTGCGCGGCAATGCCTTAGCAGCACCCTTGTATATCATGCAACCTTCACACGCCCGCCGCCCGCCCTATTGCAAAGATTGGACACCCTTGTAGCACGGTTTGTGGAAGGGGGGGAACTGCGACGGGGTGGTCCCCGCCGGGCAATTGCCCAACTGCCACATGCTTTGGGCGGGCGGGGTGTTTGCAACCTGCCCTGCATAGTAGATGCACTGCAAGCGGGAGTGGTTACACGCCTCTTACACCCGGCGCGCATTCCCTGGAAATTGCTCCTGACCTACTGGCTCCACTCTCTCCCCCCCCCCTGCAACGGCCTGCGTGCGCTCTTGATGCCGGGATGGGACATTTTGCGACTGCCAAGTCGGGTTGCTGGGTATATCTCGGGGTTTTGGGCTTGCGTGCCGCACCGCATGCACGCACCTGCAGACCTCCCTGCCATCCATGCATCGTCGGAGCCCCTTTTCCACAACCCATCCATTCCGGAGGGGGGACACTACCACACACCAGCATCTTTTCCTGCGGCTCGTGCCGCCCATGTGCACACAGTGGGCGACCTGACACGTGCATTGAGGCGGCATATTCCAACCCGTGCAATTCCTCAGCGGTTGAGAAGACCCACCACTGCTCTACAGGCCGAGTTGGCCACCCTCCTTGCATCACTGCCCCTTGCTTGGCAGCTTCTCTGCTCCTCCAACCCCCCGCAGGAGCGGCACGTGTGGGTAGAGTGGCCGTCAACGGAGCCTCACGCAGCGGAGGAGGTGGTGCACATACAAGAGGCCACGGCCGCTGTGTACACAGTCCGGCCAGATGGCTCCCTCTCTCAAACGGGAGAAATACCTTGGCCGCCAGCACAGACACGCCCAGCCGGTCGCCCGTGCCTGGTAGTGAAAGCACCCACGCGAGCTGCTCGCCGCTGGATGAACGACCCGGGCCTGGCAGAATTGGGAGAGGAGCAACACTTGCAGCTGTACTTGGTCGGGCACTGGATGACGGAGTCGGTGCCCCCGCTCGACCCCACACAATGGGGCCTGGCTGGCACGCCGTTGCTGCGCTCTACAACGAAGCAACGCACGGAGGTGCTTACACAGCGGGACACTGCAATGGCAGTGGCAGGCGATGCCAAGTGGGCGTTCATGCCACGGTGCCCATTACACCCGGCGGTGTGGGCTATACAGGGTCGTGGGGGCTTGGCCGCTGTGGAGCAGCGCTGGCTGTCAGAGCTACCCCTGCCGCCACCAAGACGTACCTTCCAACAAATGGCGGATACAGACGACAACCAACAGCAGCAGCGACGGCGGCACAGCGCCATCTCCCAGCAGCAGCAGCAGCAGCAGCAGCAGCAGCAGCGTATCGCCAACGTCCAACAGCAGCAGCAGCAGCAGCAGCAGCACGGGGAGAACGCCCAGCAGCAACAGCGGCAGCAGGAGCAGCAGCGGCAGCAGGAGGACATGGACACCACCCAACCACAGCAGATCAACAACGTTGGTGCTGGGCAGCGCCGGTCGGCGGCAATAGTACCGCTCTCCCTGCCGCCGGCATGGGGTAGCTTCAATGACCCCCGCGGCGGGCGCAGGCCGCCTACACCCCGGCCATGGAGTGGTGTGTGGACAAGACTGCAGCACATTCCTGCCCCGCGACAACAGCGGTTCTTGGCGTGGCGCGTGCTACACGCCGCGCTGCCCTGCGGTGCTCGCGTTGCACGTTGGGAACGCGGGCGAGATGCCACTACAACTGCTCTATGCCACCACCCAAACTGCAAGGCGGATGGCAAATATGAAACCCTTTCCCACATCTTCCTTGACTGCCCCATAGCCACACATGTGACGACCTGGGCTTGCCGCCTCTGGGCTGCAGTTACAGGAAATCCACCCCCACCGCGCAACTCAGCAACTTTCCTAGTGGGGGACAGGGCAGAGTGGGACCCGGGATCAAACCCATTACGCACCCTTTGGGACATACTGCGCCTTGCTACCCTATTCTTTCTCTGGGAGGCAAGATGCAACACACGGCAGCTAGGCCAGTCGATTACTGCTCGATCAGTTGTGGCGCAAATTGTGATGTTTATGCGCACACGGATAGAGGAGGACCGTATCAGGGCGTTTAGTGATAAGCCCGATGTAGCAGCGCCACCAAACGCGCGCGTACGTTTGACTCCAGCGGGGTTTTGGGAACGATGGGGGCACCGAGATGTGCTTTGCAGCGGAAACCCTAATGGGTCGGATTTTGCCTTACACTTCACCCTTGTCCACCCAGTCCTACCTCCACCGGGATCGGCAACCTGATCACTGCCCTGGCCCCGCAGCCCCACCTACCCCAGCCACTGGTTGTCCTCTTCTCCTTCTGCTGTTTTTATTATTATTTTATTTTTTCCCCTCTTCTCAGTACTTTGCTCCGTTGTGCTCAACGCCCCTACCTGCTAGTGCTCGTGGATCAGTTGGCCGGGAATTAAGACCAACGCTATGTTGCTAACCTGCGGGGCGTACACTTGGCCCTGGGCGCCAGAGGTGGCGGGGTGGGCGCCAGCCCCGCCGGTGCCCAGGTGCTGCGCCTGCGACGAGTACGCGGCACCTCACGGTAGCCGTGGTCGGGTCCGGCGTGGCCCGCCACTCCGAGCGCCGCACACTTGCTACTAGACGTTGGACCGGCCACCTGAAAAGCGGTGCTACAGTCTGGGGGCGATTTGCACCTCGGCGCGTTGTTTTACTACCATTACTACCGTCACACCGTACCATGTGGTTGCTACTGTTCATGAAAAAAATACGACATGCAACGCACCAGGAGGAGGCTCCTTTCACTGGTTGGGCATACTTTTAGATTGGTAGTGTACCAGCTTTGTTATGTTCCACCGCGTTATATAGCCGATTTTATACTTTCATCAGATAAAATAGTTTTTTCTTTTTCAGTGGAGGAAACTTGGCCCCCGTTCAGGCCCTTGCATTGTCAGTTCTTATGGCTGATCTTTTGCCATAGCAACGGCTTCAAAGCATCAATTGGCCATTCTTATTGGCCCCCATGGCTTCCATAGCCCCAGGTAGGCCTTCATGGCCCGCCCCACTTCGGTGGGGTCAATGTGTTTTCTTCGTGTAACACGTTTCACATAAAAAAAAAAAAAAGGAGCCACATCCAAGGGCGGGGGCAGCGTCACACAGGAGCAGCCAAGCCGGCACTTTACAGCCAGGGCGAGCCATCCCCATCCTTAGATGGGTTGTTGTAAAGATGGTAACGCCCACTGCATGTCTGATACGGCATTGGCGGCTTCGGCACTCTGTTTGTCAGCGCTCGCACCACCTGGGTTCCGGCATATGCTGGGTTCCCCCCCGAACGGCAAATTGGGTTAATTACCGGTTGCGTAAGCAACCGGGATAGGTAATTGCGCCGGAGGCGCAATTAACTTGGCGCCGCAGGCGCCAAGTGTGGCGCGTGGGGGAGGAATTTGGCGCCGCAGGCGCCAAAGTTTGTGCGCCGGAGGCGCACACAAGTAATTTGGCGCCGCAGGCGCCAAGTGGTGGAGGTATTTGGCGCCGTAGGCGCCAAAGTTGGGGGGCGCGTGGGGGAGGAATTTGGCGCCGCAGGTGCCATGTGGTGGAGGTATTTGTGCGCTGCAAGCGAACCAAAGTAATTTGGTGCAGCAGATGCTATGTTTGTGAGAAGGGAAGAGGGGGGGGGATTTGGCGCCACATGTGCTGAACTTCATACGCCGCAAGCACACCAAAGTAAATTGGCACTGCATGCACCACACGTGGGTGGGGTTGTTGGGGATATACACCTGAGCTGGTATGCCCCGTTGCAAGCTTTGAAGGAAGTTTGGGCTCTTAGTGTGCCTCAATGGGTGTTACAAAAGGTGGTAAACGCATGAGTAGAATCGCTAGCCGTCATTCAGCAAATTGACTAGCACAAGGCCAAAGGGCAAAGCACAAGTAGACCAGCCTGGGTTGGGACACTGGGCAGGGCGGAAAAAGGGTGAAGAACACAAGTGCAATGTAGGAGGACCGCTAACAGACCTAGAAAAGACACTAGCACAGGGTTCACCTAGCGTGTAGTGGCACTGGGGCCAGGGGGGTGGCCAAGCAGGGTGCAGGTTAACACAAAGCGGTCAAGCCGTAATGAGCATTGGCAAGAAAATTGAAGTACAATATACATGGTAGACACAAACTGGTAACACATGGTTGTCTAGGAAACAATGTGCTATAGGAAAGGGTGAAGCATGATTGCTGCGGCCCTGCGGCATAAACACCACCGCTGGGTGCTGCATGGCTGCTGTTGCACCCTCACTGTTGCCTTGCAGCGCACGCACCACCACTAGGTGTTGCACGGCTGCTGCTGCACCCTCACTGCTGCCCTGCGGCATAAACACCACCGCTGGGTTCTGCTGCACCCGCACTTCGGCCCAGCGTTGAACACTTGCTTAAAAAAATGTAAATCTAAAACAAAACAACCTGAGGGGGGCTATGATAAAAGTAACAACAATACTAGGGTGAATCGTAGCGAGAGAACTGATTGTGGGAGTGTGAAGGCACCTAAGAATAAAACCATACCTTTGAACAACTGGATTGATATAGTGAAAAGGCATAAAAAGCCCCACCGTACTGGATCCTTGGCAAGAAGTGTACTATTAACCCCACTGTTTGCTAGGACGATTTGTCATGATGTCTATTTGAATAGAGGGGCGTTTCTTACTCTTTGTGCTAACAGCAAGGCCCTGTGTAAAATTACAACTGGTACGATCGAGTCAGTAGCCTTCC
>JAUEJF010718743.1:0-10685 GCA_032275005.1 Desmognathus adatsihi | reverse complement strand
GACCAGCCAATCAGTGGCTTTATTGAAAGTGAGACATTCAAGTGTGTTCCCTCTCCTAACCCTGGAACAAAAAAAGCATCTGTACCAGGCCTGTGTCGGATCACGGATCAGTTATGGCTTGGTCCACCTTCTGGACGCAGCAAAAAAACACATCTTTACAGTCCAGAAGGTTCAGAACAGAGCGATACGTTTAATCTTCAACCTCAAGAGACAAGAACACATTACTCCGTGGCGAAACAAACTAAAATGGCTCACCATTGCAGGACAAATTAAATTCAGAACATGCTGCATGGTGTGGAAGGCCAGATGCAAAAGGGGACCCTTGTACTCGGGGAAATGGTTCAAAACCCCAATGGAGAATAGATCTAGAAGACCTATGCATACAAACAGGGTCCTGATCCCTAAAATCAGGAAGCAACGAAAAGGAGGCCGTACCCTGGCACATGCAGGCGGAAAACTGTGGAACGATCTCCCTGCCAGTCTTCGCGGCCTAAGCTCGTGGACGAGCTTTCGAGCCGCGCTGAAATTCCATCTGCTGGCAGAAGAAGCCAAGGCCCGCCCATCAGAGGCCCCCAAAAGGGATCCTTACAACACCCAGTCATCGGATAATATAGATGATCAGGGGAGCACGAGGGCCAGGACAAAAAAGAGGCCCAGAGCGGCAGTACAGCAGGCAACCCAGCTACTGATACAGGGTAATGGACATCAGGAGGCCACGCCTACCCGTATCAGGACGCAGCTGCAGGGGGGTCCACAGCCGCAGAACACAATCAGAGGCCTGACGTCGCCTCCCCTGCCACAGAGAAACAATCTTGAGCTCGCCAGAAGGGCGGAATGCGCCAAAAGATTGAATGTACTAAATGGAGTCTATAGACCTAGACATGTCGGAGGGGACGTGTGATGGCACGGGACAGGGGTGCAGTTCAACGGGGGGGAGGGGTCCCAAAGGGACGGTTTTAATTTATTTATTTATTTATTTATTTTATTTAAAAGTAGTTGTATAGCGGTTGCATGCGGGTGCAATTGAACCGCTTGGGAACGGAACAGAACAAACAACGGGGGGAGTGGGGAAAAGTCAAGAGCCTCAAGAGACTCTGTAGCAGACTCAGGGGGAGTCTGGATCGTAATGTCTCGGGGCATAGACACCTGTTCTCATGTTGCGTTCTTTATTCCGGGCTGCCAGGGTGATCAGTCTCACATTGTTTCTGTCTGGCAGGGCAGGTGATGTGAGACCTCTTGGAGCTTGAAGGGAGCTGCTGGAGGGCAGAAAAGCGTGCGTGGGTTGCTGAGTTCGATTGAGCGCAGAGGTCTCGCTTGCTGGATGTTGCAGGACAGGGGGATTCGGGGGAGCTTGGAAGGGCTCCTGGTTATCCTTCTTTTTTCCAGCGAACTCCTGTGGATGTTTTGCAGCAAGCCGGGTTGCTTCGTTCTGTAGGAGGAGACGTTTCACGGCATGTTTAAATTGAGGCAGCGACTGGTAGCTCCTGATCTCCTCTGGGATGGAATTCCATATCTGTGTCCCTTTCCGGGCAATGGTAGCTCCGCCTCTCGAGTGCTTTTTGAATTTTGGAAGGGCCAACAGATTTTTCTGCAATTTGCGTCTTTCGCGGATGGTGGTAGGAGGTCGAGCCCAAGAAAGAGTATAGTTGGGGCTTGTCTTGGTGACGGCTTTCCACATCCAGATGGCGATCTTAGATGTTAACTGATCTTTGATGGTTAGCCAACCCAATTTCCATCTTGGTAGACTGATATGGTCCCTGCGAGTTAGGCCATAGATCATCCTGATGGCCCGATTCTGAGTTCTCTGTAAGCTCCACAAGGTCTTCTTTGTGGCTCCGAGCATGGAGGCAAGGCCATAAGAGAGGCGAGAGCCCACCGCCGCTTGGTATAGCTGTTTGCGTTGGGCCAGAGTGAGCAGCGGGAGCAGCCTAGCCAGGGAGTTTAGCTGCCAATGGCATGTTTTGACCGTGGCTGCAGCGTGCGCAGCCCCATCCAGAAGGTGACTAAAGATTACTCCCAGATTCCTGGTGGATTTGGAGGGCGCCGGGGGTGTGCCCCAGGAGGGGGGCCATGGAATGGTTGGCGGGGGGGCCCCGCGGGTGCCCTGGAGAAACAGGAGCTCCGTCTTAGTTTCGTTAAGACGGAGCTTGTTCTGTTTCATCCAGTCTTTCAACAGAACTAGGCAGGATGTTAACTTTTCCGCCTCCCCCGCCTCCTTGTGAAGATCCACCACAATCTGGACATCGTCAGCGTACATGTGAAACTCCAGGCCAATCTCCTCCAGTAGTGTTGCGAGGGGGCGCATATATATGTTGAACAATAGGGGGCTCAGGGAAGATCCCTGAGGCACCCCGTGGGGCACTGGCTGGAAAGTGGAGTGAAGTCCCCCCCATTTTACGGCCTGGGTACGTCCCGTGAGGAAGGACTCAAACCATTCCAGAGCAGTGCCCTGAACGCCCCCAATTTCTCGCAGCCTCTGGAGCAGAATGCCATGGTCCACAGTATCGAACGCTGCCGATAAATCGAGTAACAGTAGAATGGCAGGATGACTACGGTCTCCATGCCAGAGCAGTTTCTCCCTGACAGCCGCTGTGGCCAGCTCTGTACTCCTGCCAGGCCGAAATCCTGACTGGAGGTCGTGAAGTACTCCATGATTTTCGATGTGAGCTTGGAATTGCTTCATGACCACCGCTTCCGTAATGCGAGGCAGGAGCTTGAGTTGAGTGACAGGCCGAAGATTTTGGGGAAGGTTTTGGTCTGTTCCTGGTTTTTTTAGCAGGGGAGTTATTATTCCCTGTTTCCAGGCTAAAGGCACCTTCCCTTCTTGAAGACTACTATTCACAATATTAGTGATGTCTGGAAGGATCTCCTGCCCCAAATCACGGATGACGGACGAGGGTAACGGGTCTAATAAAGATGAGGATGGGCAGCAAGCTTTCAAAATACGTTCCACTTCGGCTGTGTCTACTGGGGTAAATTTTCCAAAGGGTGGAACAGAGTGCGATGATTCCTTATGTTCTGATAGAATCTCAGAAGTAGGGTTCGTTGGACTCTTTTGGGGGTTTGACCAGGAGTGGAGGTCTCCTATGGCCTGTGTCAGTTCGGGATCTTGGATTTCTGTCTCCACCTCCTTCCTGATTTTCAGCACTTTTTGGGTGAAGAAGTTGTTTATATCTTCGCAATAAGTCTTCTCATCAGGAGGTGAAAAATTGACTTTTTCATTGGGTTTTAGTAGCCGGGAGGAGATCTTAAACAGGGCCTTGGATTTGTTTGCTGCTTCTGCAATCTGGGACTGAATGTATTGTGCTTTACTTTTCTTTACAGCTTGTTTGTAGAATTTAAGGTGTTTGAAGTATCTTGTTAATTCCTCGGGGCTTGAAGATTTCTTCCACCTTCTTCTGAGACGGCGTCCCTCTGTACGGATCAACTGTAGGTCATGCGAGAACCATTTGTTTCTGAGATGTTCTTCCGGTCTGGCTCTCACCAGGTGTTCTGGGCATAGATTGTTTCTGGTTAATGTCAATTTGGCATGAAAAATGGCATCCAAATTCTCAGTACCTAGGTCCTTTCTAGTACATGGGTACCATTCTTTGCGGAACACTTGTTTGGAGAGATTTTTGAGATTCCTTTTCAAGATTTTCCCTTTCTGGGTCTCCTTTTTTGATGGATTCTGAGTAGCGTTGAGCCATTGAGGAATGTTCAGAGTGATCATGCGGTGGTCTGCCCAGGGGAGATAGGTGTTTCCCATGTTATCTGCCTCCAAGTTCCTGTAGGCTATGATGTCGAGTTGGTTCCCGAGTTTGTGTGTAGGGCCTGTAGGAAGCAGAGTGAGTTGTTGGGATTGCAAGAGGTCTTTGAGTTTGGTGAAGCTTGGGTCATTGATGTTGTTACAGTGTATGTTGACGTCCCCCCATACCACCAATCGTTGTGCACTTATGAACAGGTCCTCCAGAACAGATTGAAGTTCCTCTAGAAAGAGTGCTGCATCCCCTGGAGGTCGATAGATGCTCAGGAATGTGACTGGTGGGAGTCCAGGGGGGCCTCCTTTGGCGAGTACATACTCGAATGATTGTGGTGCGGGGTCAAGAGGCGAGGATGCTAGGGTAATCGAGGTGTGGTGAATGATGGCCACCCCTCCTCCCATTTTGTCGGTTCTAGCTCTGGATAAGATTTCATAATTCATAGGGAGTAAATCAATGATAATGGGATCGCAATCCGAGTGGAACCAGGTTTCCGTAAGAGTGAGAACCTGGAACTTGGCCTCATCTATGAGGTCATGAAGTTCCTCAACGCGGGCATTAACGGATCTGGCATTTAATAGGCCAAGGGACATAGGGCTATGTGGGTGTCCTGCGGTCTGAGCGTCAAGGGCGACCGGCTTTCCAGACTCTGTGGCTAAGTCTCCATCAGCTGAAGGTGGTACCTCTGGAACCGGGGCTGGAAGAATCGCTTCTATGTGATCGTGTAGTGCCGCTTGGTTAGAGCTTTTGGTGCTTAGGGGAGTCCTTTGATTGTAAGGGAGGGCTGAGCTTAGGGAGTTCTGTCTTTGAGATGGAATCTGGATTGATGGGCTAGGTATGATTACTGGCTCCACTCCCGGTGATCTGTCTTGGCATAACAGGGGAGTTGTAGCAACTCCTGTTGTGTCCTCGTCCTCGGGGACCTCAAAGGAAATTCCTTTCCAGATGTCTAGACAGTCCCAGTTGTTACTTGCTTTTGCTCTTGGGGAAGTAATAATTGCTTGTGATAACTCGGCTGCATTTCTTTTTCCCATAGGAGGGAGAGGGTGATCCTGGGGGTGGATTGGGATTCCTGGGTGTCCAATTAGTGGATCAGTAAAGATGGACGTGGTGTTGTTCATTGAACTGAGTGTGTATTGAGATAGAGAGGTAAAGGAGGAGGGAGGAGATGTAGTGTTGTAATGAGTGGTAGACAGACAATATTTTGCTGACTTGACCTTAATACTCTCTACACATGAATTATCATCTAGTAAGGGCTTACCCGCCTCCGAGATTGGTGATGACTCCCTGTGCTGGCTGCTGGGCTCGGGTGGCTGTCGGCTGAGCTGATGCGGGTAGGCGTCGGCAGCCTCCTGTCTCTGTGTCCTTTCGACCTCGCGTCTTGCCTGCTTCACCTGCCGGTGGTCTTCGTCGTGCAAATCCGACTGCTCGGGAAGGGGGAGATAGGGAGGTAAAATCCGAGTGGCATGCTGCAGCCCCGGCTGACACGGACGGGCACAGACGGGTTTGGCCCTTAAGTGGGGCCCTTCGGCGGCGCTCTTCGCGGCCGGCTTCGCCTGCCGGCTCTGGCTCCCTCCCAGCTTTGAAGTCGTGCAGTCTGGGGGAATGGTTGGCAATGTCCTGTCCCTGCCGGCGGCCATCTTGGTGATGGCAGAGCGGCTCCTTGTGATTCTGCCGGGCGGCGCAGCCTGTGAGGAGGACGGCTTGAGTGCGGTGCGCGCCTCGGGCACCCCCGTGTCCAGGTGAGAGGATGTTTTTTCGGGGGGGGGTGTCCCGGCTTGGGTTTGGCCACTTGAGATCTGTCATGGTGATGATTTCTTCGGTCGATTGTCCCAGGTCTGTTCCTGGTTTCCCTTGTTTCCCTCGGTGAAATTCGGACCCTGCTCTGGCCGTGGAGATGTTAGCTGGCTCCCTCAGCCCAGTTGGATTTTCCAACCTCCGCCCTACAATCTAGTGAACAAACTATTTCCAACATACAAACTACCCCTCCCCTGGTTGAAAAGGAGAGGCCTACATATAACACAGACTTGATTACAGTCCATAGAGAACCACAAGTTAACGAAGGGCTGGAGACTGAATTTGCTCTGAAGAATTCTGAGGCATTAACTTCCCCAGCAGTAGTGGAGAGTAGGGATACTAATCAGGCTGAACCCATTGGACTTATGGCAGATGCCTCGAGATGCCCGAGTATGGTGGATCTGTCAGTTAGTATAACGGATGACTCCATAATTGAGGCTTCAGCAGTAGAAATCCAACCAGGAGAAAAAAGCTGGTTGGATCTACTCTCCATCTATACCTTGGGATCAACATCTACGAGTGGTAGAAACAATGTCCTCTACGTTAGGCACCATGTCAATTATTCTGTCCAAACAACAAAATACTATTGATGAAATGAACAACAAAATGGCTGATTTCCAGACTAAGACAAGTAAAAATTTCGCATTATCTAGATCTGCGGAGACAGCGACTGTTAAAGCCATCGAAACCATGTCTACAAAACTTGATGCTATTAATAATATTCAGAAAAATGACAAATGCATTATTTTGCAGACATTAAAAGAATCACAAAGAATTTATTCTGCACTGGCGCAAATAGAGAAAAAGGTTCTTAAACTTGCTACCGATATTGCACTGCCAACAGAAGCAAAAAATCAATCTTCATCTTCATTACAAGCCGATGCAAGAAATTTGACCAATCATTCAGCTGACACTGTGATAGAGCCAAAGAAAAGTACGGAGATGAATAATCTAGCTAGTCAACCTCATTTGCCTAACCATGCAACTCATGTCATTTTAAGTGACACAGATTTGAACCCGAATGCTCCGGAATTTCTCTCCCAAAATGAAGCTGCTGAACCTGTCTTTATATTCGAAGCTAATGATAGAAGTAAATTGCAAAAAAGAACCTGCAAAGAATCGCTTAACTTTAAGCCTATTTTTATCGAAGATGATGGTTATACATGCAGGTCTTTCAACATCTTTTCCTTTCTTACATTGTGCCAGCTGAACTATAATTTGCGTAACCTTACAAAATACGATATTGCGAGAATACTATATCTTTCTCTCCCAGATGGACAAACTATCACTAAGCTAGTCTTTAAAAACACTGAAGTAAGAAATCTTGTTTGGAATAATGCCGCATTCTTTATTAGTAAGGGAATTGACGTCGGAGAAAATCGACAATTTGTGAGACCAAGTAATCAGCAACAACTGAATCATGAAGTTCACTCAACACAAACCAAGACATTACCACAGAAGAGAGTTACTCAACACATAATCATTCAATCGCCAAAGAAGAAGTGCACTAGTAACAACGAGTTACTCTCAGCTGCCTTACCCTCTACTTCATATCAGAGAATCAGTCAACCTGACTTTGATATTTCATTTGATAATTTAATTTTCTCAACATCTTCTGAATTTCAAGATGATTTGTTGGCCTAGTAGTAACAGATGCTATCAAAGGTGGCTCCTGGAACTGTTCGGGCTTTGAGCGTCTGAAAAAACCTGAAGTTTGGAATAAGGTTGACAATTTAGACTTTCTCTATCTTCAAGAAACCTGGGCCACTAATGATTTATATTTTGAAAATTTTAATTGTGTTTCTCAACATGCACTTCCCACTACTATGGGGCACAATGCTGGAGGAATTGCTATATTACTAAATATCAAACGTAATTGGAATATCATAGCGATCTGGCCTGACCTCCCAGGCATTCTTTGCATTGCTGTCTCTTTAAAAACTGGGAATCAGAATCAATGTTTTTTACTAATAAATTTTTATTGTAGACCTAAGTATTTGGTAAAAGATAGTTATGAGATTTATTTTCAGAAGATTTTTGAATTTATTAATTCTGTTTCTCAAGATTATCCGAATTTTTATTTAATTTGGGCTGGGGATTTTAATTTACAGTTAGCTAAACCTGACCTCTATTTAGGATGGGAAACTCTGTGGAAAGATCTCCCACAATGCGATTATCCGGAAGACTTTATAGGCCACAGACCAAACAAAATGGAATCTCTATTTGTGGCCAATTTATTAAAAACGAATATCTGCTTCTGTAATGGCAGATTTGGCCAAAATTCTGGTTTAAACCCCACCTTTAAGAGAGGATCATCTAGTTCAGTTATTGATTTTCTTCTTACTCATGTTTACTCGTTTGATGTTATCAAATCGATGAACACACTCTGGCTTGACGAGGCAGATCACTCCATGCTTCTTTTTGATGTTCAATGTGAAAATATCACTGGGCTGAATACAGCTTTTAATACATGTGGTGCTGTTAGTATAAGTAATAATTTAAGGGTGTTAGACTGGAGAAAAGGAAATGTTGAACATCTTACACATTTACTTAACCATGCTCTAGAATTTCAGGGAGATTTAAACTACTTCTCTCCGATCACCCACTATGAAGCATCTGTCAACTTTGTTGTCTCAGGTTTATCTAAAGAGATATTTAATGAAAGAACCCAGGCTGAAGAGAGGACGAAGCTTAATGATTGGTTTGACTCTTCTTGCAAAATCTATCGCTCCAATTATTGGAAAACTGTACGCTCTTTAAAAAAACTAACCCCAATTAATTGGCCACTAATTAAAACCAAGAACAGAGAATATAAATTCTTCTTAAAATATAAAAAGAATCAACACAATTCAGGCGTCGCTGCTGAATTGCTGAACTATATGGTTAATCATGAGTCCAAACAATTTTGGTCCATGATAAACGATCTGGCCTTTGGCAATAAGAAAAAACCTACTGATTGCTATATCCCCGAAAAAATCTGGGTTCAATTCATGAAGAACCTATATGGAAGTGCGGAAGCTCCCAACATGGTGACCTGGAATAATTTCACCGATTCCAGAAATATCGGTACAGCCAATATTGTGGGCCATATTAAATCTATGAACCCATCAAGAGCTAGCGGTCCTGAGGGGCTACCTCCTTTCCTCATGAAAATGACGCCTTTGTTATGGGCGAAAATTTTAACCCCTATAGTCAACATTACAATCTTAAACTATAAAATACCAGAATCCTGGCAAGGTTCGATTTTCTTCCCTATCCATAAAAAAGGGGATAAAAAGGATCCGAATAATTACCGCTTATTGGCCATGTTAGACCCCGGGGGAAAAATCCTTGCTAAAACTCTCTTACTTGAACTAGAAGACCACATGCAAACTAATAATATTCTAAACAAAACCCAAGCGGGCTTTAGAGAAGCAAGTTCCACAGTAGACCACTGTTTAACCTTGTCGCTAGCAATAGACAAATACGTCAGGATTAAGAAAGGTACATTATATTCATGCTTCATTGACTATACTAAGGCCTTTGACCTTATTCCAAGACCATTACTGTGGAATAAATTATTAAAATTAGGCTTCCCGCGCCCACTGGTGGGTATGATTTCCTTGCTTTACACTAACACCTGGGCGACGATCAAGTGGGGCAGTAAAGGAGAAACATCAAAAAAAATCCCGACCTATCAAGGCCTGAAACAAGGCTGTATTTTGGCTCCTAGCCTTTTTAATATTTTTTTATCAGATTTAGACCAGACCTTATCGAAATCTTCTGGTATTTCACCAAAAATCGGCAATACTTCGTTCAGCAATCTAAGCTATGCTGATGATACCGTCATCCTTGATTTGACCCCAGCAGGCTTATCAGAAAAGATTGCAATACTGGAACATTACACTAAAAACAATGGAATGTTAATTAATCGAACAAAAACCAAAATCATCTGTTTTACCATCACTGCCAATAAAAATAAATATAAATGGCAACTTAAGGAGGGAGATATTGAAAATGTAAAGCATTATGATTACCTTGGAATCACTTTCTCGAGTAACTGCACTTGGATTCAACATCTTCACAATCTTTCCATTAAAAGTCAATTAATTATAAACTCAATCAATAGACTAAGAACAAAAAATTTACTTCCCAATGTTGAATGCATTAGGACTTTATATCTGACGAAATACCTAAACGGCATCCTTTATGGAGCCGTTGTATGGGCTCCCAAACATAAAGAGACACTAAAAAAATGGGAAGCCACCTTCTGGAGAACAATTCTTTTACTTCCCAAAACGGTTCCCAGAGCCCCTATTCTCTTAGATCTAGATATTATGTCAATTGAATGCCTCATTGATAAAAGAACATATGTCTATTTTATGAAAGTATGGCTAAAGAGAAGTGATTCCTTGGTGAAACTGTGCTTGCAGGAAGCTCTTAATTATCCTAAACTGTATCCATCGATTGCTTTGCTGGACAGCATAATTAAAAGCTATGACTGCCCTCCCTTTTGGACGATTGCAGGGCTGTGCTCTGACTATATGTTGAGTAAACTAACTAACTGTTTTCAGATTGAATCATTTTCTCGACTATGCTCAGAAAACGCTAATAAGTCTACATTGCACTGGTTCAATCAAGTAAAAACACATAAAAGAAAACTAGAAATGTTTGATTTAAATTTACCGAGGGGTGCGCTCCGACTGCTACTTAAATTACGTTACGGGATTATACCTGTTAACTATTATTTAAAAGGATGGGAAGCGGTACCGAGGGAAGAACGCTTTTGTTCACAATGTATTTCTAGTATTGATGATTATAATCATTTTTTTAATTGCCCTTCTTTGTTGGATTATAGCTGTATCTGGCTAAAGAATTACTTGAGTAATGGAGCTTTGGACGTATTGTTAATTTTGAATGAACAACTCTTTGAGAGATTAATACATATTTACATCTTTATGAAGTTGAGTTTTGAAAGACGGAATATTGCTTACTAACCAAAGATCTGATAAGGACAAATTTATGTGCCACTAATTTTAACTTTTTGTTTCTTATTTCTGTAATAAACTGTGATAATCTTATATGACTGAAATAATGTCAATAAAAGATTTAAGTTTAAAAAAAAAAAGAACAAAGTGCATTACATCAACCATCAATGCTTCTCATATG
>JAUEJF010707663.1:0-10700 GCA_032275005.1 Desmognathus adatsihi | reverse complement strand
GTCTTTGCCGGACAAACACCTTTTCATCGGTTAAATGAGTGGCACTTTTGGAAGGAAGGATTAATACAGAGTAATTACATTCATATTGCTGTTATCATGGAGAAGCCCCCTCCCTTAGGTAAGGGATGGGATGAGGCTTTAGAATTTTGGAACTCTTTAGACAACCAATACGTTCCTGACTTCTGTCCACCCTGCTCCTGTGGTTCTAACAACTATGTGGACAATACATGGACAATCCCCTGGGAGTTTAATAACTGTGTCATTAATCCATGGACAATCGACGCCTCCGTCTGTTATAACACTTACCCTCTACTTACGGCACAGACCGTTAATTTACCAAGCCCATCCTTCGCTAATATCATTGCGCCCATCGTTACAGAACATACTTCAAACACTATCCCTGGCCCTCTCTGCGCAAATCAGTCTCCCCCTTCCCCCTTAAATGATTCTGGGCCGGAGAACTTAGATAGCCCGGACAATTTTGGGTCCCTCTCATTTGCCATACTCAATACACACTCTGCAGTTAAACACTGTACAGAGATAGCTGACATGATCAACACTGAGAATTTAGACTGCCTCGCACTATCAGAGACCTGGTTCACACAATATACTAACCATGCTGCCGGCTTACTGTGTGATCCTCTCTATGACATTCTACGGGTGGACCGCGCGGTCGCTAAGGGTGGCGGGGTCGCGTTGATTACCAACAAGTTATTTAAATCACATACTCTCCCTTGTGATTCTATTGACTCTTGTGAGGTGCTTCTGGCAAAAATTACCACCGACCCCAAGACTAGTATTACTATTATTGTGATCTATAGACCTCCACCCCTCACTCCCAATTTTACTAACCAATTTTCAGGCCTTGTATCGGCTCACATCAAACCAAACACTAAAATGTTAATCATGGGGGATTTCAATCTCTGGGCCAATGACCCCTCGGATTCTAACGCCACCTCCCTACTTGATACACTGCAGGCATTGGGCTTCACCATGCATGTCAAGGGACCGACACACATTTTTGGTAATACACTGGATTGGGTCCTCTCTCGCAACATCGACATTAGTAATGTTATGATCTCCCCCTGTGCCTGGTCAGACCACCACCTAATTAAGTTTGACATCCAGTTGCCTAGGGTAATCTCCTTACCAGTGAAAAAATCGGTTGTGAGCTTCCGAAACCTAAAACATATCACAGGCGAGGCCTTCTCAGATTCTGTTAACACCCTTATGTCTGAGAATCCATATGCATCTGATGTCAACGTCCTCGGATCTCAGCTAAGAAATGCATTCAATCAGGCGGCTGATAGACTTGCCCCATTAAAATCAAAATTAGTATGCTCTGACTTGAATAGCACCTCACACCCATGGTTTGATGATAGTGTTCTTCTTGCCAGAACCTCCAAACGCTCGGCAGAAAAACTCTGGCGAAGACAACCCAGTGATGATACTAGAAGCCTATACAAGAAAGCAGCTGCCTTGTATAAGGAGGCGATCATCAAAGCCAAAGCTAACCATTTTAACTCACAAATTGAAAAATCCGCATCTGACACACGGGAACTATTTAACATTGTAAAGCAATTAGAAGGCAAAACATTGCCATCGCCATCCGTTCCCATAGACAACACATGGTGTCAGAATATCCAGGACGCCCTGTTTAAAAAGGTTGACGGTCATATAACCAATATCCATAAGAAACTAGCAACCCTACCCCCTTCCACCAATCACATAGACAAGATACCAAATACATACAACATTACTAACATCCCCAAATTTCACTTCAAACCAGTAACTGAACTAGAGATTATCAGAATTGTACAAACAATGAAACCTACATCATTCAAGGACGACATCTTCACAGCTGCACTCATACAGAATTCCATCGAACCTTTGTCCTCTTGGATTACCAAATTGGTCAATAGGTCATTCGAGGAATGCTGCGTGCCAAAATGTTTAAAGAATTCCATCATTACCCCCCTCTTGAAAAAGCCCTCTCTGGATCCAAACTCCGCTAACAGCTACAGACCGGTCACCAACGTTTCCTTCCTTTTTTTTTTTTTTTAAATATTTTTTTATTGTTTTCTTGATCTATGTCATACATATTTTCCAAAAACCATAAACTTTCCATTCCGTTTCAAAATTATATAAAACAGTTGCGCCATAACATCAGTTTGATATCTTTTTTCCTTATTTCTCTAATTCTGTATACAACAATGAAAACATAATTACTGCAATAAGTCATCATGTCTACATAGAAATCTGAGCATAATACCAAGAACCAATTATGTTTACCTAAAAAAACAACAACATAACTAGGTCTTAACTTGTCACAATTTGGTCAATTAAGATTGTGCATATCGTGTAAACAGCAGCAATTCCATTAATCTCCGTTTGGACATTTTTAAGATCATTCTGGCTGTGTGCATTACATCATATCACGAGCATAGTTATTACGGTAGCTTTACTTGTCATTACACCTTTCCATGTCACTTTGTTATTTACAACTACAGAACAAACTTCGCATATCTTTAATCAGCATTTACATTTTGTGTGTACCAATAATTTAGTATCGGGGCCCAAAAATCTTTCGGGGCACATTGAGGACTGTGCATATCCCAGTACTCCTTCTCCAGGTCGTGGTGTTTTAGCATAATATTTTTCCAGTGTGGAACATTCGGGCAGTTTTTTGATAACCATTTTTCTGCAATGGATTTTTTGGCTGCAGCAGTAATCATAGAAAATACCTTCAATTTCAGACCACTAAACTGTGTTACTACGCCCAGCAGCCAGAGTTTAGCATCTAGGTCAATCTCACAGTCTAATATGTGTTGTGTTTCATTCTGTATCTCCCTCCAGAATATCTGTATCTTGGGGCATTCCCATAATAGATGTATGAAGGTGGCCTCTGTTGCCAAACATTTAGGGCATTCAGTGGTTCTTTCGGGGTAATATGTAGCTAGTTTTACAGGTGAGTAGTATGTTCTGTGAAGAATTTTTAGTTGTACCATTTTATATCGGTAGTTTGATGCTATTGTTTTCACATGTTGTTTGGCTAATTTCCATTCTTCCTCATCAACATGCTGACCAATATCTTTTTCCCAGTTGTTTTTTAGCTTCAGCCAGTATGAGTCTATTTGTCTAGCAGTGTGAGAGTAGATTTCGGAGATACTTATCCTTTTTTCAGTACTCTTACAAAAAAGAGCAACTATAGGGTCGTCTTTAGGTAAAAACGGGAAGTCAATTAGCCATTTTCTGCATGATTCCCTCACTCGCATATATAAAAAATATTCACACCCTTTGAATGGTGTTAGATTTTCAAATTCTTGTTGTGCCATGAACCATTCCTCTATGAACAGGTCCTTCGTTCTATGGAGGCCGGCTCTATTTAGATATCTCAACCAGCGGGGTTCTCTGTCTAGTGATAGTTGTGGTACCCATTCGATTTCCATGTCCCCTGCTATCTGGACTGATGTTTCTACCCATTTGCTCATTTTTGTAAACGCTGTCAATGAGCAGTCTAATACTGTGCCAGTGTAGGGGCTGGAACTATGTTTACCTGCAAGTATTCTACCTCGAGGGTCGTTTCCATCATTTAGAGCAGTTTCTGCCCATTTGTGAGGACGGATGGTGCGTGTATCGAACCAACGTGCCACAAAAAGGGTCTGCGCAGCGCAGTAGTAACGCTCCATATCAGGCAGGGCGAGGCCGCCCATATGTAATGGCTGCACTAATATATCATGTGCTATCCTGGCATTTTTATTGGCCCACACTATTTGCAATATGTGTGTTCTCAGCGTCTTGAAGAATTTTTTGGGGGGGATTACTGGTACATTAAGAAAGAGATATAAGCATTTTGGCAGAATAATCATTTTTATTAGGCTGACTCTTCCGATGGTGTCTATAGGCAAGTTTTTCCATTTGGATGCTAGGGAGGCAACCTCTTCCAGTAACTTTATATAGTTCTTTTCGTATATCTGTTTTTTCTCACGTGTAAAAAATATTCCCAAATATTTAATACCGTCTTCTTTCCAAACTAGTGGGCAATCTCCCTCGGGTCGCCAGTTTACATCATTCAGAGGGGTCAATACAGATTTAGTCCAGTTGGTGTTTATCCCAGATATCTTATTAAAAAGTTCGATTTCTTGTAATATACCTTTTAGGTTAGCGGCAGGGTCTCGTATATAAATCAAAATATCATCTGCATATAATGATACTGTTATTCTAGCATCTGGGAGTACTATCCCTGTAGTTATGTGCTTTTGGCGTAGTTTGCAAGCAAATGGCTCCACCGCCAGAGCGAACAACAGGGGGGACAGGGGGCACCCTTGCCTGACTCCGCGTCTTACCTGAAACTTATCAGAGCAACCATTATTTATTTGCACTATTGCGTTGGGCTCAGAGTATAACGTACGTATCATACCAATAATAACCCTACCCAGTCCCATATTATCCAGTGTCGAGTAGAGGAATCCCCATTTAATCGTATCAAAAGCTTTTTGGAAGTCTAGGGATGCTATCACGGTCTCTTCTTTATCCTTTACTACATCAGACATGGCAAATAATAACCGTAAGTTGTCAGTGGTGGCTCGGCCGGGAATGAAACCGGCTTGGTCGGGCAGTGTCAAGAAGGGCATCATATATAGTAGCCTATTAGCAATTGTTTTAGACAATATTTTGAAGTCGGTATTTAATAATGACAATGGGCGATATGAATCAAGGAGTTCAGGGGGTTTGCCGGGTTTCAGTAGCGAGATTATAACAGCATCTTTCATGGATTCAGGCAGTGTGCCTTTCTCAAAAGCTTCAGTGTATATGTCCCGTAGATACGGGGCTAAGAAGGTTTTGTGTGCTTTATAAAATTCTGCTCCAAAACCGTCTGGGCCAGGGGCTTTGTCTGTCTGCAAGCCGTCTATTGCCTCCATTATTTCTTCCGCAGTTAGAGGGGCGTTTAGTAGTTTACGGTCTATATCAGACGCCCATGCCAATCGAATATCCTCCAGGTACCCATTTACTACTCTTTCGTCTGTGGGGGTGGGGTCATTATACAGTGCTTCATAGTAGGACTTAAAGGTTTGTATAATACCAGATGTTACTTTTTGTAGCTGGCCATTAGGGGAATATATCTGAGTGATTACTGGGGGGCTTTTATATTGTTTCACAACCCTGGCTAGGTATCTGCCTGGACGAGACCCTTCAGTATATCGTCTAGCTTCTGTCTCCTTATATAAATAATTCAGTTCCCTCTGCGCGGTTTCATCGAACTTTAACAGTGTTTTAGCATATTCAGCCCTCTCTTTATCAGTTTCTTTTATCTGGAGTTTAGTAGATAGATCGTTTAAAATTACTTCGAGATCAGCCAATTCTTTCCTTATTGTTTTAAGAATATTATTCTCTAAAGACATGGCCGTCCCCCTCATTACGCATTTACACGCGTCCCATAACACAGCGCCAGAGTCGACTGTACCCTTGTTATTATCAAAATACTCCGTGAGCGCAGTCGCCATTGCATCCCCAAAAACCGGGTCTTTATATGATCGGGGTTTATTACGCCAGAGATGTCTCCTATTAGCATTTTTGCTCAGTTCACATTCCAGTACCACCGGGGAGTGGTCCGACCATGTTCGAGGAAGTATAAACACATCTGAAATGCAACTGTACAATCGGCTATCTGTGAAAAATGTGTCCAATCTGGTGTGCAGGTCGTGGACTGTGGTATAATGTGTGTACTCTTTTTTGCTCGGATTCCAAACTCTCCACACATCCACCACATCATACACATCCATTTGTTCCAGCCAGGTCTTTGCGGACTTAGGGTTCACTTTGTTCACACCCTTAGATCTGTCATTTTTGTCGTCTAGTGTTGTATTTAGATCTCCCCCCAGACACCAATGGTGATCAGGAAAATTCATACAGTTTTCAAACAACGAGAGAACAAAGGACGTATCTTCAGTATTAGGTGCATAAAACGAACAGAACAACACATTCACACCTTCTATCTCTCCAGTCAGAATAGCCCATCTGCCATTTTGATCTGATTTTATATCATGTACTCTCAGAGGGAGATGCGAGCGTGTAAGTATCACTACTCCTCTAGAATAGTTCGAATATGTAGCAGAGCACCGAGGGCCAGCCCATCTTGGTAACATTTTCCTATGTAAATCATTATTTAAGTGAGTCTCCTGTAGCATTAAAACATCAATCCCATGCCTTTCAGCGTAGCTACCGATTTTCCTAATTTTTTTTGCGCAGTTTAGTCCACGCACATTCCATGACATTATACGTAGCTTACTTATTCTCGACATTATACTCTTACATGGTGTTAACTAATTTAGCACACAACCCTGAATAAATCACTCCTGTCTGATAGACATCCACATTGACCTTGTTTCCATAACTAGTTTGAGTGTGACTGTCGACCTTTTTCAAAACAACCAATAACAAAAATATAAACCAATTCCCAACCTTAGATTCTCCCACCCACACCAGATGACTCCCCAACTTACATCCAGTTAAACCCGTTCCTACACATACAACCATTCTAAAATTTAACTATCACTCACACACCAGCAAACGCTTGAGGGGGGCCTCCGCTTGGCGCGCAATACAGGATCTTTCGTACATTATGTATAGGGCTTTCCTGCATCAGAGGGACCGCTCTGTTATTCTACAGATACAACCCCACCTTACCACACAGGCAGTGTCAATCCGTGAGGCAACACAGCCCGACATAACCTGTATGCCATTAGACAACCTGCCATGTTCCATCTAAAAATCAAAATTAGCTGTCTTCGGTGGTGGACGGCCCATCGTTTGGTTCAGGTGGCAATGTCAAAATCTTTCCTCTGTTTCTGGGCCGTCTGCGTCCAATCATTTCTCTCGGAGGTCTCTGCGGTCTTCGGGCTATTTCACCAACATTGTCCAGGACAAAGGCTTCCGCTGCGGTGTGGGATTCAAACAGCCAGGTTTTGTCATTCCATACTATTCTGAGTTTAGCGGGGTAGAGCATTGAGTATTTTACATTATTATTTCTCAGTGTGTCTTTCACGTCTAGGAAGCATCTCCTTGCATCTTGCACAGCAGGGGTAAAGTCCGGGTATATTGAGAGTTTGGAGCCCTGATATTGCAGATCGCCTTTTTCTCGAGCCAATCGAAGGATGGTATCTCGGTCTCTGTAATTTAAGAGGCGCAGTATTATAGGTCTAGGCGGTGCTCCCGGGACAGGTTTAGCATTCAGTGATCTATGCGCCCTTTCCACTACAAATAGTCGTGATAAGTTTTCTTCGCCGACCAGTTCTTTTATCAGTTCTTCAACAAAGGGTTCCATTGGTCTTACGTTGTATGATTCCGCTAATCCAACAATACGGAGGTTATTCCTTCTAGTACGGCCTTCCAAATCTTCTTGTTTGGCCTGGAAATTCGCCATTTTGTTTTCCGCCTCATTTAGTTTGGACTCCAAGCCCTCCACAATGCTGGCGGTGTTGTCTACTTTATTTTCGGTTTGCTGGGTTTTGCTTTTGAGTGTGTCGATGGCACTTTGCAGTCCTGCCATAGTGTTACTTTGTTCATCCAGTTTATCGTTTATGGAACTGATTCCTTTTTGTAATTCAGCAAACATTTTTTTAATGGATTGTTCTGACTGTGCTGCTTCCGTTTCGTTCAGGGAATGAGACGAGTCAGAGGTGTGCTCTCCTGGCGTCGTAAATTTATCCATTGTACTTTGCCTCTTTGAGTCTTTCTTTCCCATGTTTTTGGGTGATCGGAGATTTGGGGGTCCACCCACTCAGCAAGTTGCCACCTCAAACGTTTCTTCAATATACAGAAGCCCACCGTCCTGAGACGTTGCGCACGGTGATCTCGCTGCGCTGCACACACGCTATTTTGGCTATATTTCCGCGCTTATTTCAAGCACAAATGGCTCCCAGGCAGCGGGCCCCACACCAGTGGCACTACTCACAGCGGCGCGCCTCCAACATCCTCCAGCCATCAGTCATCTATACGCTCCGTTCCGTGGCAGCCGGTGCAGCTCGTCTCTCTCCCTAGATTATTTAGCTGATGGTCCCGAAGGTCGCGCCGTGCGAGCAGCGGCCGGGTGCAGGTTCCAGAGGAGAGCCAGGCGCAGCTCCACACCGCCCGGGTCCTCAGAGGTCGCGCCCGGCGAGCAGAGGCCAAGCCCAGCCCCAAGGGGACAGCCAGACACAGCCCCCCCCCACCGGAGCTCCGGAGGCCGCGCGGTCAGGCGCAGCCCTCAGGTAAGCGCCAGGCGCAGCCCAGCAATGCGTGTCTCCACCATCCAGAAACAAGATGGCGGCCGCGTGTTCAGCCCAGCGCTCCACCTCAGGCCAGTGGCGCCCTCGACCAGCGACTGTCTCGCGTGCGTGGTCGTGGTGATTGTTCACCCAGTCTGATCTTGAAACGGGGCGGCACTCGATCCCAGCCGTCCCGTGGTTTCCACGCTCTCTCCCGCCGCAGCCACGCAGCCGGACAGAGCGCGCGGTTCCGGTAATCCCACTTCCCGATCACCGATCTGGACCGGGTTTGGTCCACGAAGGTCAGAGGATCATCAGGGGACCGAATCCGCTGTCCGTGCAGGGGTGGATGCGGTCCCTCCGCTCAGGCGCCCAGAGTTACACGCGCCGCCGCGGGAGCCCTAACTGGAAGCCGCCATCTTGCGCATGCTCCGCAGCGCCCCCCTCTGTTTGGTTTGATCTTTTCAGTTTTTTCCTGGATTGTGTTGTTCCCTTGCCTCTGCCTAGTGTGCTTATTTGCATTATTTTGTTTCCTTTTGAAGGTGCTGCTAATTTTTGTCTCTGAGCCTGCTTTCCATCACCATTTTCAACTCTGGGTTTTTACCCGGTTTTCCGGGGGTGTTTCCCAAGACTCTGTCAGCTGTCACCGGTTTCCTCTCTGAAGTGTCAGTTTGGCTTCCGGTGAAAATCGGCCCTATCTGCGGTCATCCAAGGGGTCAAGACAGGTAAGACCCTTACGTCCAGCCATTGACAGATTGAGACGTCAAAAAAAACATCTCGGATGATTGCAGATATGCCGCAGTATCAGGATATGGTAACCGCAGTAAACAATTTGACCTTACAAGTGCAGGTCTTGACACAAGAAAACCTTGCTTTACGTCAGTCCTTGGTTGCCTCCAATACCGGAACGGCAGCCGCCTCATCCCTAGCGGGCATTAAGTTTAATGGGACACCTGAAAAGTTAAAAGAATTTCTTGATGTTTCTTTGGTGCAGTTCACCTTTAAGCCTTTTGTGTTTCATAATGACAAGACCAAAGTAGGCTATTTGATCAGCCATTTTACTGGGAATTCTCTAGCGTGGGTTATGCCCTTGGTTACCACCAACAGTGCCCTTTTAACAAACTACACACAGTTTGTGGAAGCATTAAAGTCTATGTTTTCAACAGTCTGATGTAAAACATGTGGCTGAAGACACCTTATTGGACTTTAAACAAGGTGGAATGGATCTTCTCTCTTATATCATGAAGTTTAAGTCCTTGGCTGCAGAAGCAGCGTGGCCTGAGGTGGGACAATTTGCCTTATTCAAGAAAGGGTTAAAAGACGAATTGAAAGACGAGTTGGCCTGAACCGCTCGTCCTGCTTCCTTCAAGCAACTAATTACTTTGGTGTTACAAATAGAACATCGTCTGAACGAAAGGAGGCAAGAGAGGAAGAAGGAATGGGTGCCATTTAACACGACATTGGTTTTTCGCTTGTCAATGGCTAAGACGGAGACCAGTGAAGATGAACCTATGCAAATTGGGGTGGCTAGGAGGCCATTAATGGAAGAAGAGAGGAGACAGAGGCGACAACAAGGGTTGTGCCTTTGTTGTGGAGATAAGGGTCATTTACTGAGAAATTGTTCAGTGGTTTCTGGAAAACTAGAACGCTCGCTTCCTGGAGGGAAGGGGAGGTTGAGCACTAGTATCTACCCTAATGTCTTGCGAGAACGTGGGACATTCATAACGTGGGACATTCGTCACTGATTATGATTCCTGTACAAGTACAAGTCCGAGACAGGCTAATAGAGGTGTCTGCTTTGATAGACTGCGGTGTGTGGCATATTTATGGACCTGGGCTGGGCTAAAGAGAAGAACATGACAATGATACAAAAGCAACAACCACAGCAGATGGAGTCAGTCAATGGGTCTGAATTATCTTCTGGTCCTGTTTCAGTACAAACACCCTTGACCAGCTTGATTATAGGAAAACATCAAGAACAAGTTTCCTTTGACTTGATTGCATCTCCACGCTTCGCTGTCATGCTTGGAATGCCCTGGCTCAAAAGACACAACCCCTATGTCAACTGGGCTGCCTTCACCCTGTTTCTTGGTTCTGAGTATTGTCGAGATAATTGTCTGGATATGGACAATCCCTGGATGATGCCTTTGGCTATTTCTTGTACTGCACCACTACTGGCCCTGGTGGATGAAGTGCCAGTACCCTATCAAGAGTTTCAGACGGTCTTTACAGTACTGGGCGTGAAGAAACCTCTTCCTCTTCGAGACGTGAACTGTCGAATTGAATTACTTTCTAATTCGGTGGTTCCTTTTTCAAGGATATATTCCCTGTCGGAGAAGGAGAAGGAAGTCTTGAAGACATATCTAGAGGAAAATTTACAAAATGGCTTAATCACTCACTCAAGGTCACCAGCGAGAGCCTCTTTGTTTTTCATTAAAAAGAAAACAGGAGACT
>JAUEJF010696588.1:0-10701 GCA_032275005.1 Desmognathus adatsihi | reverse complement strand
TGTGTGTGTGTGTGTGTGTGTGTGTGTGTGTGTGTGTGTGTGTGTGTGTGTGTGTGTGTGTGTGTGTGTGTGTGCGCACTCATATGCGAGTGTGTGTGCTTCATGTGGGAGCGCGCATGTGTATGTGTGTGTGGCCGGCAATGGCGAGGATAAAAGGCAAATGCCGTAGAGGAAATATCATCGACAAATCACCACCATTACAACTCTAGCTTCTGCATTTTATGCTATGATATTGCTAATGCATTGCAACGCCACAAACCAAGATCCGTCGCGGATATGTAGATTTTCACCTGAATGCTCTCCTGGTCCTCTTCCACACACAAGCGCATGAACATCATCTCCCCGCCTGCATTTGCGATAGGAAACAAATATGAGTGTGGGTATCAATTGACCCAAATGAAGGCCACAAGTCCCGCCAACGTCTCAAACAGTGTCATATGCACGCACCCCGGGAGGGCGGGTGAAACGGCAGGAGGGACAGAAAGAAAGAGGGAACGAGGGCAGGAGGGAGGGAACACAGGGAGGGAGGGCAAGCGAGAGGGAGAGAAGGAGGAAGGGCCGAATGCTTGTAAGCATGTGCAAGTATTTGGAAGGCAATGAGGGCGAGGGGGATAAGTAAGGGAGGAAATAGTTGGAGTAAGAGATAAAAGGCGGAAAGGCTGGAATGAAGGAGGGCGGGGAGGGGGGAGGGCGGGTAAAACGACAGCAGGGAGCCAGGATGAGTGCTTGCATGCGTGTGCGGATGCGTGGTACGGAGGGACATCGGAAGCACGGCAGTAAGGGAGGAAATACTGGTACCACTACGAGTGCAATGTGCACATACAAGCGCTTATATTCATTACCTGAAGATGTTGGCTGGCGGGCAGCGGACTGCACCACCGCCACCATCGATCCCCGTCCATGCACCGACCCCGCCGCCACCTCGTCCGCCGGCCACAGCGGCGTGAACGTCAGCTGCGGCATGTCGCGTACATCCTGCTCGGTGGTCATCGCAGCCCCATCGATGTCGAAGGATACAGCTGCAATACCGCTGTACCTATGGTTATGGAGCACAAACAAAAGTGTATGTCAGTATGTGTGTGTGTGTGTGTGTGTGTGTGCGCGTTGAATGTGCGCGCGTTGTGTGTATGCGCTGCGTGTATGCAAGCATACATGGGTGAGTCCGAGCGTGCAAGCGTCATGTGTTTGTGTGTGTGTGTGTGTGTGCATGCGTGCGCGTGCGCGTGGTTGTAGGTGTGTGTGTGCGCGATGATGTGGCCATGCGCATGACTAATAGTGCAGTAATGCGCAGTATGCTACAGTAATGCTGCTATTAGCATGCTTCAAGGGGAAAGTTACTGCAATGCATCAACTGCAAAAATTGAAAAAAATTAACGTAAAACACTTACGGCGTCACCTCCTTCGGCGTCGGCTCCAGAACGCGTACGACGGAACCGACGGGTACGGTCCGCCGCACTAGCGCGCTCAACGGAGACCCCGTACCCGCCAGCTCCACTACGCACCCGTGGCCCCCGGCGTGGCTGGAGCCGTCGCACGTGCCCATCAGGCGCACGTACGATCGGCCGGAGGGAATAATCTGCACGGCCTTGACCAGCACCTTGCAGCAATACCCCTCCATTCTCGCGCCATCAGCGCGAACATCGCACGCGTCCACCTCGTACGCGCCGGCCAGCCGCTTCCCATCCGCCTCTGCAGTCTCCTGCCGACGGCCTCGCCGCGACGGCACCGGCGGCTTCGCCGACCTCTCCCGCTTGCGGCCCCCAATCGCAGGCCGCATCCGCATAAACTGTTCTACACGTCTCGTACTGTCCCGAAGCATTACTACTCAGCAAACTGCATATACGATATTGATCGTTAACGTTGGTTGTAAGTTGAAAGGATCTTGAATGTTTGCGAAAAACTTTGACATGGTGTGTGGAGGTTACAGGTACATGAATGTTGTAATGGCGCGCGGTGTGGCGTGTTATCGACGTGTTTGAAAGTTGAAAATGGCGCCAGTGCGGCCACAGGCCTGGCTCAAAAACGTTGTGTTGGGGCAATGTGATAAAGATGAAATGTGCCTTTTCGGCAGCGGCACATGGGTAAAGTTTGGGGCCTGAGAAGTGGAAGGTGGTGCCATTGCAGAGGGAGTATCCCTAGGAGCAACAACCCAATGAAACTGGCACAATATTGTGAACTGATGATGTCACTAGTGTGAAGTAATTATTTCACTTCTAGTGCTGAACCGCCCCCGTACGGATGTGGAGCGGCATGTGGTCCGAGTAGTAGGCGTAACCTACAGTGCATTGCACACGTTGGGCAGCAGTGGAAGCCCAACACACGTCCAGGCACGACCCGTATTGTGTGGTCGGCCTCGCCGCTGAAACGAGGCGAAAGCCCCGCGCAGCCATCATCGTTTGCATGGCACGGGCATATTGATTGCCTGGTGCCTGGTGACACATGTTGCAGTTCAAATCTCCGGTGATGATGCATGGGATGTTGGGCAGCTGTGCGGCAGCCTGCGTTGCCAGATCCAGTGCGTGAGTGACGTCAGCGCGTGCAAAGTGTGGTGACCGATATATGCCGATGAGCAATAGCTGTTGGATGCGGTTACGGTGCGATGTAAGGTGAACCGTGTTGACTTGCATGCATTGGTCTGCGTGCTGGTACGTGCATGTTCCGTGCCAATGTGGTGCAGCAGCAATTGTGACGCCGGCGTGTGCACGTGGCTGGTGTGTTGGGTGTGCGTGCCAGCAGCGCCACTGATGTGCCTCCCAAAATGCATCGTTTTCGGCAGCTGTGGTTGGTGTAAGCCACGTCTCGCAAGCAACGACCACAGATTCGCCGTGGGCGGTGGCTTGAGCGTAAATGTCGGGGTTGTGTGGCAGCAGGGACCGCGCGTTGCATTGCAGGATGCCTGTGGTATCGGCTTGCGGCGGTGGCGCGAGCACGGGGTAAGTGCGCGAGTCACGTAAGCGCTGCATCTCCTGTGCGACTCGGGGGTCCACGGTTGGTGCTGGTCCGCCGTCAACGATGTACAAGCCTGCCAGGTGTGGCGTGCGAGAGTATGCAGTGTAGTGTATGTGTGGTTGGGCACGGCCGCTGAGGTCCACTGCCACCTCCGGTATTGTGCAGCTCTGGCAGTGGTTGACGGTGCGTGCCTCGGCCGGCAGCAATGGTATCTGCGTGCGTTGGATTAGACGGTTGCTTTTGTTCAGGAGCTGAAACGTGCGGCTTTCAGGGACGATGGGTGTCCACGTGTTGTGGATGGTGCGGTCTGCTGAGTACCAGCGCGCGTACTGCTTGCGGCGCTCGCAGCCCACCAAGCGGTTGTTGAATTCGACCCATACGCAGCGTGGGTGGTGTGAGGTGCCGCCATCAATCCTGCGCACGAAGCCGTCTGCAGCATGCACGAGCCCGTCCTTTTTCGATATGTTTATTGAGATTTCTACAAGCAGGCCTTCCCGTAGATGCAGGTGGTGCAACATGTTGGCTTGGTTCTGGCGGTCGTTGGTTCGTGCGTGCAGTTGGTGCAGCCATTTTCTTTTGAGCTTGTCCGGCGCATCGGACAGCACAACGTCGGTGGAGTCACAGCGTATGACGGGGTTGGTGGAGTCGTGTGTGCGCTTCTTGTTGTGCGCATCGACGTCCTTGTTGCGCCGGTAAATGTATGGGGTGTTGGGAGGGACGTCCTCGCGCCTGCATTTGCGTGAGGCAAACAGCTGCATGTCGGCGGGCGTTTGGTTGCCTTCTCGGAGCCTGTTGAGTGCTTGGGCAAAGGCAGCATCGTCTCTCTGCCTCATGATGGTGTGCAGTTCGTACAAGCGGAATTCGGACCAAGGGTTCTCAACAAGCGGCGCGGTCGGAGAATCCGGGCTCTGGAAGATCCACCTGTCAAACACTGGCAGCAATTGGAACAGGTCTCCGCACATGATGGCATGCAAGCCGCCGTACGAATGTTGCTGATTGCCTGTGATTGCTCGCAGCCGCCTATCGATCGACATATTCATCCACGCTCCTATCAAAGACACCTCATCGCATACGACAGCATGCAGGTCGCTATACGCGCAGCGGTATGAGTTGAACCTATCGTCAGAGAGTGGCAAATAGTCTTTCAGGCTTCTGTTGATCGGCAGGCCCACGCCGTCGTGGCAGGTGGTGCCGTGTGCGTTAAAGGCAGCGTTGCCGGTCGCTGCCATGACCAGCACGCGCAGCTTTTCCGCATCCAGGCCTGGTTGAGAGGAAAGCACACGAAGCATGGCTTGGATGATGAGCGTGAGGCAGAACGTCTTGCCGGTACCGGCCCCGCCTGAGAGCACGAGGCGTATGCGGTCGTTTTGTTCAGGCGCGTAGCAGGCTTGAAACACGCGGGCCGGGATGTCTTCGAAAATGAGGTACTGTTCTTGATTGAGGCTCCGAGCGCCGGCTCTGAACTTGTCCTCAGGCATGGTGAAGTGCACGACGTCTAAGTTGTATTTTTTGGATGGCTGCGCCAATGGCAGGTCAATGTGCATGGGCTCGACGGTGTCGTCGTCGCTGCTGGCTGTGGCTGGTGGTGTGTGTGTTGTGGTGGAACCCTCGCTCCAAGCAGAGTCCGCGTCGCTGCTGTCAGAAGTGCTGCAAGTATCGTCGGTGATTTCGGTGTCGGCACCACGCACGGCTTCCAAGTCGGTGGGCGAGATGCTGTGGTATTCGTTGTACTTTTCCAAGATATGTTCTTCGTCTTGTTTGTACATCGAATACCAATCGGGCGTGTGGGTGTGATGGTAGTTGGGCGCAAACAATGTCACTAGCACTCTGTAGTAATTGTCAGGGTCGGTGTCTTTATTGTAGCGGGGGGCGTAGCTGAGAACGCGGGGCGTTGTACGTAGTACGTATCTGTAGCCCAAGAACTGTTCATTTGTACCACGCGCGGCCTTCCTGTTATATTTTGTTGCAAAATCTGCTAGACATGTGTCGTTAAGGTGCGGGTTCAGCTCTCCTTTCGATGCAAAGTAATCGTAGATGCTTTTGCATGCGATGTCAGTGTCGTTGTCGCGCATGTTGTGCAGCGCGCATTGTGGCTTCAACAGAAACATGCGTTCATCTGCAGGTGCCATGCTGACAAAGATGACCTCTCGGGAAGTGTGGATGTACGGCATGCCTAGGTTGCCATATACTGCCTCTTGCAACCCGACTTCTTGTGCGTTGATGTATGCAGATCCTAGCTTGCGCACACGTTGAGCTGCAGAGTCTCGGAATTCTTTGTTGATGGCTTGCAGCTGCCGCGACGCTTCTTTCTCGGGTTTGCACATGTACGTGGTGATATATTCGATGCAAGCGTACGCATTTAGGACAAATTGATGGTTGCAGTTGGCTTGGGTCAAGTGCAGAATTTCGGAAGAATATGTGGTCATCCGGATGCAATCCGGCGTGCGGCGCAAATATGGTGACGGGTACTTGACGGATGTTCGAATTGCGAGGATGTAGTCCTCATAGTTGTCAATGTCAAGGCGTAGCAAGAACTCGTCGATAGTTTCTGTGCTGCCCATTTTCATGTCGTCCAATGCGTGCTTGATGCGCTTCCACAACTTGCGATAGGACTTATGCTCAGCTGCCGGCACCGTCTCGCCGTCAACACGTTGCACGTCATGAGGTTCAGCAGTGTCAGGAAAGAGCGGATACAGTATTTGCGTCTCATGCATAGGCGGCCAGGGGGCACCAAATCTGCAACGGCCGTTTCTCAGGCACGTGGCAGTGTGTCGGTGGTCTTGGCACTCGATCTCGTACGGCGTCAGGCCTTGCTTTGTGCACGTGATGTGCTCGTCAATGTAGGCGCACAGCGTGTCGTCTGAGTCTTTGCCATGCACAGGTGCGTCGTTCACCCAGCTCAACCCGTGCGTGTGAGGACTACCGCGTTTCTGAAAGCTAGTGATCTCAAACCAATCGATCATCGGGCCACCCAAAATACCGGTTTTTTTCATAATGTGAGTGCGCAGCGCATTCGCGCGGTGCTCAAAGTACCGTGCGCACGTTACGGCATCCTCTCGCACCAGTCGCAACCGTTCAGCGCTGCTGAGGTGTTGCACCTCGTCCTGGGATCGGTGCACACCATGTACAGACAGGCTCAGCGCTTGCAGCAGCTGTGGCCAATGTGTATCTGCTGCAGTGTGTGTCACAAACCAAGTTGGGATGCCGAGTTGGCGTACAATGGCAACAGCACGGCGGCGCAGGTCTTGAAAGTAGTGTGGGGAGTTGCGCAGCTTTTTGAGCTCGCGGAACGTCACGTTGTCCTTCTGTAGTTCCTGCAAAGTTTCAGCATCGGTGACATCAGCAACACACAAGTCTCGGCCGCGCGTGTGCAGTTGGCGGAGGCGGACGCTGCTTGCCCCTAGGACGGTATTGCCTTCATTGATGATATATTTGCAGAAAATGTTGGCAGGGCACCGTGCCACGCGGCGGTCGGCATTGCGCAACTCAAACTTGGTCCATTCCTTGTAAGTGACTTTTTCCACGATCGGTTTTGGTCTCGGGTATCCGCCAAAAATCTCAGGGAAAGCTGCCTCTTCGAAGTGGCCGTCCGTCCACAGGCCCACAGGCCTACTGCCTTCACCAGGTGCGACCTCTATTTTGGTAGGTTCCCAGAAAGCATGAGCGGCTTCCACAGGCAGTAACAACGTCTGAGTATCATAGTAGTCAGGGATGCTTTCAACGACATCATCTGCTTTATTTGTATCGGATTGTGTTGTTGTGTCGGTCATGGTTGGCTGTTCGTTTGACACGTTCGTCACATCACTGGCACATGCCTCTGTGTCCGAATCGCTTTCCAAGCTTTGTTTGACCCAGTCATGCAGGTGGGGGTCCAATTGTACATTTTCTTGCTTGTATAACGGGGTGAGCAATAGGTCTTCCAATGCACTGACCAGCATAGCTGGCCGTATATTGGCCGCTTTCCAAGCATGCTTGTACTCCAGCTTTCGTTTCATTTGTACATACGCGGTGGTGTGCATGGACAGCGGTTGTGGCAACGTCAATAGCGCCGATTGAATGCGATCCATGTGTGCAGGGACGTTGATGACTCCGCCACGGCACGTGTGCTGAGAGGCAGCGTGTAGCGTGCGGAAGGACATGAAAGGAATGCGTGTTGCAACCAACCGACATTCCAAATCGTTCAATTGCTGCACCGACTCTGACAACTCGTTCAGGGCCAAGCCATTTGCAGAAGAACACGGTGGCACATGTTGCTTACGGATGTAGGACGCGCATGTGCAGCACACCTCACACGGGTCTGGGACACCCTCCCATGAGAATGAAACGTTTGGGAAGTAAGTATTAAATTTGACACAGTTTTCAAAGCATGCATCACGCACTCGAGATGGTGCTGTGTCCATGACGGCACGAGGCAACGCCACAAGTTGGGATGGGAAGAACACTTGAGCACAGCAAGGGCACACGCTCGTCAGCGTTTCCGCCACGGCAGTGTCGAACAAGCACCGGAACTCGTCATCATTATTATCAGCAGTTTTTTTCGGAGTATGAAGGGCTGGAGAACAAGCCTCGTTGGTCAGCTTTGTCTTCAGTCTCCTCATACTTTCCCGATATGTAATAGATGCCGGGAATGTTTGAAGAATTTCAATTATTCTACATGCTGCATCAATCGTCCATCGATCATCACGGCTCATGGCCAATGCAGCCTGCCATGTCGCCAATGCATGTTTGACAGCATTGTATGACCATAAGGAGTTGCTTGGCACTGCCAAGAGCACTTTTGTGGCTTTGACAACATCGGTGGCAGTGATGCACGTCTTCAGCGCTCGTGCCAAGTCGATCGCATCTGCTACAGTTTTTTCTTGCCGAGCAGCAGGTCCGTTTGACAACTTTGCCTTGATCTTTTTCCATATTTTCTGATAGGTAGTGGATTGAGGAAGCGCTTGAAGACTTTCGATCAACTTGCATGCTGCATTTGTCGTCCATCGCTCATCACGCCTCATGCCCAATGCTGCGCGCCATGCGGCCAGTGTGTGATACACAGTATTGTATGACCACAAGGAGTTGCTTGGCAATGCTCGGAACACATGTGAGGCTTTGACATCGTCGGTGGTGTCCACGCACGTCTTTAACGCCCGCGCCAAGTCAATGGCATCTGCTACTGTTCTTGCGCGCTGGCAGCACACATGCATCGAGGAATCGGCAGGTTGTGTGCGGGTGTTTGGCACGTGCATTTCTACATCGGACGAAGTGGTGTCGTCTCTGAGTGCCGCCTGTGGCTGCCGTCTGGGTGCTTGCAGGTGATGCGATACCGGAGCGGTGGAAACGTCGGCCCGCTGTGGCAGCACGCACACATCGGTTTCTTCTTCCATCTCAAATGCTTCCTCCGACGTCAAGCATGCAAAGCGAGATGCGACAGTAGTGTTGTTGTCGTCACACACAGCAACAGGTTGCTTGCACGTCCGTTTGCAAGCCTGCCAGGCGTTTGATGCATGTTGTTCCGCCGTCGTGTGGCCGCCATCGACATCGCTTGTGCGTGTTTCAACATACGGTCGTTTGGATGGGGCACGCACGTGGGCAGGCATATAATGGACGCCGTTGTACGCGAGCACAACCCGCTTGTTGCAGGACGTGCCAAACACGCGTGCAATAACAGCATGAGAGGACTCGTTGATGACGGCAACATCTATGTTATATGCTTGTGCTACCCATGTCAGTGCGATGTGATCGCCCCATATTCCTCCATTGGCAACAGGCTTGGACATTTGTTCGACATAGCTCGGAACAGGGTTGTTCACATCCAAGTGGTATGCAGCATCGTGCACCAATGCCGCTCTGACTTGCATCGCAGCATTATGTGCCAACGGGGTATGTGCGTCCAATTGTGCTTGGAATGCCCGCATGGCGTTCTGCCGGATGGCAGCGGAGCTTCGGTCTATCCCAAAATACACTAAACTGTCAAACATGCAATCGCCAGCTACGTAAGGGTAATCTCTAATGACTACATACGTTTGTGACATCTCTTCTTGTGTATATGTTAGCCCGGGACGGCATGAAACGTGTTCATTAGTAAAACTAGATTTAGAAATATAATATTCCTGGCCTAGTATTGGCGAGTGCATGTGTAGCTTTATTCAGCATTGGTTGGTTCCATAAGTCTTAAGTTCAATCCTCACTTCGTTCAACCATTTGGCCTTCTTTTGTTGCTTTTTCAATTCAACTCAAGTTTCATCTGAGCATTGAACATCTGGCATCTGAGCATCAGCCTTGCATGTACACAGTGGCAGCACTGCTGCCAGCGGGCAGGCAGACAGCAGGCATACCCCAGGTCCTTGCCGCCCACCTCTCTTTGGAAGAAGGCCTGCGGGAGAAGGGCGGGGCAGGGGTTTGCAAGGTGGTTGCTGGCAACACGGCGAGAACGACAGCGGCCGGGAAAAAAAAAAAGCCGCCAAATCTCCTTCTACTTCCAACACACCACATAGCACTGCTATGTCTTGATTGCAACCGGTGCAGGTGCTGCTGCCATGTCTATCACAGCATTTATACAACCACGATTGCAACCACTGCTGCTGCTGCTGCGCTACCGCACCTGCAGCGTCTCTAGCACCGCCTCCTTTTGCGGCAGCAGGTTCCACATCGTCAGCGCACACAGGTACGCCTGCGGTGATACGGTGACGAGTTGGCAGAACAGTGTTTGTGCGGGAACTGTGTGCGGCCACACGCGCACGTGTGGCAGGTGGAGGGGGGTGGAGGAGGTGGGGGAGTTGCTTGGAGGCTACAGCAGTAAGCTAGCTGGTAAGCATAAAGGGCCATGACAACACCAACCCCGCCCCACCTCGCACCCCAAGCTTTAACAACACACGCGGCCCCATGCCTACCTTCTTCCAATTTCTGGTGACCAGCTCCCAAGCGGCGGCTGTCAAGTGGTCGCATACATTCTCTGGCGGACTGGTAAATGTCTGGTGGTCATTATTGTCCAGCAGGCAGCGGACAGGGCGGCTGATGATCAGAAGACAAGAACGAGAGTCAGTCTAGGGTTGCGGCTTTGGGATAAGGTTTGGCATTTCAGCATGAGGACGAGAAAACAAGAAGAATAGGAGAGTCTGTTTGGGGTTGGGGGAATGCTTCAGGGCGGAGCACCTAAAGTTGGGCACCTTGTTCTTCCAAGGTGTTGGGCACCATAATAGCAGGGTGAGCACGCTGGTGTGAAGTAGAGTTGAAAAATGCGGGGAGGTGGGTTTTCGTCACAACAATGGGGTGCAATTTGTATGCTCCTGTCTTCTGTTCTTGGTGGGGTTGAGGCAGGCAGACAGGGAGGGACAAGGAACCCAAGCTGGAAGGCAGGCATGAAGGCGGAGACAAGGACCCATGGTTGGAAGGTCGTGTGAGACACAGGGGGTGTGAGGAGATGTTATTACCTACTAGGCGCCTCCCTTCTTGCCAGCCTCACTCTGTGCAGCACAGCCTGAACACGACACCACAAAAGTGGATTTGGTCAGTTGTGGTGGGGGTGAGTGTCTGCTATGGGAAAGGGGCTACCTGACGGGTACCCTCTAGGAATCCGACGGGCGACTTCGGTATCTGTCGACCCGACGGCTGCAGCCCGACGTGGTTGGGCGGCCAGTACGGAACAACCATGTTGAGCACGGTTTGTTTCACAGACGTGCGGGTTCGAAATCGCGCGTTGACAACCGTTGCCGTCGCCGGAGCGCCAGCCGCACTGTCCTGTCAGCCTTCCGAAACGGCCAGCGATCG
>JAUEJF010685523.1:0-10725 GCA_032275005.1 Desmognathus adatsihi | reverse complement strand
TGAAATGAATGCGCGCCCATCACCAGCTCCTCCTGGGACCGGGCACACCTAAAAGCAATCAGCTGTGAATTATGCAGATACATCAGCCCAGCAGGTGTGCAGTCAGAGCTGTTCTGCTCTGAATTGCTCCCATTCCTTCAGGGGTGGAGAGGGTGATTGTTCAGCATGTTTCCTGTGCCATTGTTAACCCATGCTGGAAGCCTGGCTGGAGTTTGCAGCATGTGTGGGGAGGGGGGAGAGAAAGAAGGGCAGAGCAAGAATGGGAAACAAGCATTGGTAATGCCAACAGTCTTCTGTATGCAATCAAAAGTGGCTTGGGTGCTGTCGGGGTCATGGCAATGGTGATTTCCAGGGTCAAACAAGATTACTTTAGAAGCCATCCTGGGGGGTGGGATGATCATCAAACGACTTTAGAAGTCATTCTACCATCAACGGACATCATCAAGTTCTTGGAGGTAAAAGGCAGCACAGGGAAAAATAAAGAAACATTTGCTTTAATTAAATATGCATTTGAAAGTACTCAATGAGTTCTTTAATATGCATTAAAAAAAGTAAGTTTGGCACTTTTGTATTTCTTTAGCCCCTTAAGTGTGGCCATAGGGAATCATTTAAAAAAATGATTCCGTATGGGAAACCCAATGCAAAATGCAAAATTAATCATGTTGCATTCCCGGGTTTCATGACGAGACACACTCGGCACCCGCACTTAAGGGATTAAGGAACGTCACAACACGGTTATCATTCATCCACCGGCCGCTAGCTTTACAGCAGTCTTTGATGTGTGTCTAATTAATAATTGGCTGTGCCTCTTTGGCTTAGCTACAGCTGCTGATGACAAATCACTTGATGTTCATCAAGGGGTGCGATAAACGTCAAAGAGTAACGCGAGGTAGAACCAAGTACACATAAGGCGCTATAAACTAAGATAGTGAGAGCCCAACTGCACCCCTCTGTGCATAGTAAGGAGGCGAGTCAGGCTGCACACTGGCGGTAAGGGGACTGAGGCATCTAAAGCCAAAAGTGTCCTAGCAATAGCCTATAATGAAAAGAATGGAACTTGCACTCTGCCCTGCTGTAACATTAACAGCAAGCAAATGCGAGCAACAAAATGGGAGGGAGGGCAAAGGAGGCTAAAGCCAGGATTGTCCTGGCAAAAACCTCTAATGGAATGATTGAAACTTGCACTTTGCGTAGCTGTAACATTAATGGCAGGCAAATGGAAGTAATATAAGCGGGTGCTAAAGCTGGAGTGTAGAAAAACTCTATGTGGCTATTTGTTGTGTCCGAATTACACCCTAGGTAGTGGAGGAAATGCACTCTTAAAAGTGCAATTACAGTAAAACAAAGCATTTTCTAAATAAATGAAAAATGACAGTTTTGTTTAAAATTTGAAGATGGCAATGATGTAAAGTTGTAAATGTGATGCACCACACAGCAATATTGTATTCATTTATTTAGGCGTGTGCCATGTGCTGCCTTGCCACCACTTCAAGGCACTGTGGTGGATACTATGTTGTAATTCTTTATTCTCTATGTAGTATGCAGAGGAAAAAAGGAATTACAATGGAGCATCTGCCACAGCGATTGTGTAAACAAGCAGTCAGACAACAAAATTGTGTCCGAATAACACCCTAGTAGTGGAAGAAATGAACTCCTTTAAAAGTGTAATTACGGTAAAACAAAGCATTTTTTAAATAAATGAAAAATTAGAGTTGTGTTTAAAATTTGTAGAAGGCAAAGATTTAAAGTTGTAAATGTGATGCACCACACAGTAATATTGTATTCATTTATTTGTGTGTGCCATGTGTTGCCTTGCCACCACTTCAAGGCACTGTGGTGGATGCTATATTGTAATTATTTATTCTCTCTGCAGTATGCAGAGGAAAAAAGGAATTACAATGTAGCATCTGCCACAGGGATTGTGTAAACAAGAAGTCGGACAACAAAATGGATGCAGCCATGGAAGACAATTAAGCTCTGAAAAGCAGTATTATTAAATAGCTTTAAAACTAAACACAAAGGGCCCGATTCATGAAACTTGAGTAGGGGATGAGTAGAAACATGAGTAGCCTACTCATAGCCTACTCATAAGCATTACCCTTAAGTTACACATCATTCTTCAAACTATGCTTATGGACAGGCCCCATGAGTAGGCCACTCTACTCACCCACCAGCTACTCAAGGGACAAGCCCACAAAAACGCCCACCCTGAGTAGCAAATATTCCACACGCCCTGTGTACTATCCGCACGCCCTGCGTACGTTCCGCACACCCTGCGTATGATCCGCACACCCTGCGTATGATCCGCACACCCTGCGCATATCCCAAACCCACCATGGACGGATACCTGGCCATAAGACTCACATAAACCACCCAAACCAACATGCAACCAATGCACATGATGGTCCAGATAGCACACACCACACATCTGCAGATAGCAGCTACTGTACATCCACAGAACACACACCCCCTCCATCACACACTGCCCACAGCACAAAGTGAAACAGACAACCAGAAAGAAGAGCACATTTTATATCAAATGAAAGCACCACATATATAACACAAACAAGAAAACTGGCAAAATAATAACCCCCCCACCCCCACCGCCCAGCCTACACATCACCCGAAACCTCCACACCACCAACTCCCTCAACCTGACCCCCATCCCCACCCAACCCAACCTCAACACCAGACCCACCCTCACCTGATTATTGTTACCAGTGCCCAGCCATTAGTTTATTATAAACTTGCTCGCAAACATGTCTTTACAGCATAGAACCCCCACCAGGGTACCACGTTCCAAAAATATATATGTGGCCAATTTTAGAACAAACTAATGGTTGGGCACTGGTAAGAGGCTGCCTCTTCACAGTGCCCAGTCTTCTGTGAACTACATAAGAAATTGCATGACAATACGTGGCATACATAGGTAAATGACCAACACGACGATCCAATCCTATCAGCAGAAAACATGGGGAACAGTAAGTGACTTTAATAGAAACAATAGAAGCCTGACAGAAGTAAGCTATGGCTTATGATATGGAAAGGTTCTGTTCTAGGTGAATATAACAATTACGTTGAAGTATCTAAAGGCCCAAATTGGTGTTGCACCGGTGTTGTATTTCTCATATCGTTGGCAGGATCTGACTGACAGTTAAATCAACCTCGTAAACTCTTTTCTATCGTTCGTGAATTGTCATCGCCTGCCTCCTTCCTATTCCCAATTCTTCCCAAGCCACCAGCAATTCTTTTTCCATTTTTTTATTAAAAAAATCTCTATCATCTGACAGAATAAACCTCTTTCTTCGGCCACAGCCTCCCTTGTGCCAGTCTCCCCTGCAGTACAGTCTACCGACTGCCCTGATAAAACTTGCACATCCTCCCCCATTGCTCCTGAGTCTTTGGAGCCTCCGCTATCTTATCCCTTCGATCCTCATCCCCTCTTGATCCAATCCCATTAAAAATGATGAAGGAGATGGTTTCCTCCCCCTTGCTGCCTCTCATCACAGCTGCGGTATATGGCTCCTTCAGCTTTGGTCTTATCCCTAATGAGCTTAAGCACATTTTGGTGGACCCACTTCCCTTAATCCCTCAACTCTTTCCAAGTACTGTCCTAACTCTCATCTCCCTTTCTTTATGAAACTCTTTGAGTCCCTAGCTACCCCTCTGCTACAGTAAGGGACTTTCTGGAAGAGAACACTCTGTTCGACTCCTTTCAATCTGGGTACCCTCCCAAGAAGGGTACTGACACAGTTCTGATCTCCTTGATGGGTGACCTTTCGATGACCATGGATCCAGGTGGTGTCGGGGCACTGACTTTACTTGACCCTGTCTGCTGCCTTCGGCACGATCAATCATTCCACCTTGATCCAGAGAGTCAGAGGTACCAGCCTTGCAGGTTCAGTTCTAGATTGTTTCCTGTCAGGATGGTCCCAGTCTCTTTCTCTCTCCCTCCTTTCTGATCGCCCCCCTCGCCACTCACCTGCGGTGTTCCTCAAGGGTCTGCTCTTTCGCCTTTCCTCTTTAATATCTACATCCATCCCCTGGCTGAGCTCATCCGGACCAAGATCACTGCCAATCTTTCAGTTGCGGCCCATGTCAGCCCAGTCTGCAGCTCTGGTTATTTTAAGTTGAAGATCTTGCGCAAAGTACTACCTCTTACTCCAGTTCAGTTTCATCAACAAGTAGTCACGGCCTCCATCATGGGAGAGTAAGAAGGAAGGAAGGAAGGAAGGAAAGGAGGAAGGAAGGAAAGGAGGAAGGAAGGAAAGGAGGAAGGAAGAAAGGAGGAAGGAAGAAAGGAGAAGAGGAAAGGAAGGAGAAGGAAGGAAGGAAGGAAGGAAGGAAGGAAGGAAGGAAGGAAGGAAGGAAGGGAGGAAAAGAGAGGACTAAGGGAGAAGAGGAAGGAAAGAAGGAGACATGGAAAGGAGAAAGGAAGGAAGGAGAGGACAAGTAGAGGAAAGGAGAGAAGGTGAGGAAGAAAGGAGAGGAGGAATGGAGAGAAGGGAGGTGGAACAAGAAAGGAAGGAAGGTACAGGAGGGAGAGCAGAAAGGAGGGAGGGACGAAGTGCAAGATAGAAAGCGAAAAAGATACTCATGTGGTGTTGTGATGCAATGTGGCGACCATTCGAGTCACTCTGGAACGTCGGTACTTCGAGTCAGGTGGGCCCTCACGTCTCACTCCCTTGGTGAGTAGGTCTTTTATTCTTCCCCTTATTTTCTTCCTGTTTTCCTTCTCCATGCTGTATATCTTCTGCCCTGTCTATGCTCCTTGACTGAGTCTTTGTTTCCTGGGGATTCCTGGGTCCGTGGGTCATTTCCTCCTTGATCCAGTATTCACATGGGGGTGGGGCTCGGTCTTCGAGGGCCCTGGTTCGGTTCCACCTTCCCTCCTTCTGCCAGGTTCTCCCTGCTTGTCTTCCTGTGTTTCCTCTCTGTCCTGGTTCCAGGGGTCAACAATCCAGGGCAGCAAAATCTCTCTGGTGATTGCTTGGCTCCTGCCTCCCGGTGTCTTGGTGTTCTTCCCCAGGGTTACAGGTTCCACAGATTGCAGGGCAGCTAAATCTGTCTGGGGAATTCTGACTGCCTCCTAATCTTTGTTCTCAGGTCTTTGTGAGGTAGTTGATTTGTCCTCTACGTCTCTTGATTTCTGTGTGGGTGGCCTGCTCTTGTGTTTTCCTCCATCTTCTTTCCATTGCTCTTGGTTCTCTTCTCTTCTGTTTGATTTGTTCACAACAACATCCTTTTTTCTTTCTATTCTTCCTGATGGCCTCTTTTATTGATGCGAAGGTTTCTATGGCTTCCGTGATGCAGTCTTCCAGAGCTGTAGTGCTTTTTTTCGGGTTTGAGAGTATTTCCTGAGATGGGACGTTGCTCTGCGAACCAGGTTGTCAATTGTTGGTTGTTTAGTAGGTTTCTCCATGATCTGTATGTGCGTGTTTCCTGGGAGTAGGTTTTATTCCTGTCGCTGGGTGTTCGTAGGATTTTCCTGAAGTCGATGAGCCAGTGGTCAGTCCATGATGTGGGGTAGGACTTGTGGATTCTCATACTTTCGTCTTCCATGAAGATAAGGTCCAGCGTCTGTTTCTCTCTGTGTGTCTGACCTGACACACGCTGTTCCAGGTTGAGGGCCGTCATATTCTGGGTGAGGTTGATGGTTGTTGGGTCATTATGGAAGTCCATCCATACGTTGAAATCTCCTAGGATTGTGAGATGTGGATGCTCAATGTAGAAGGAGGTGATGAATTCTGCTAGAGCATTTGGGAAAGGTCCTCTGCTGTGTTTTGGCGGTCTGTATATCAGCAGGCACAATAGTGTGTTCTTGTTGTCTATCGTACATTTGACCAGCATGTATTCGAAGCCTTGTTTGGCCGTTTCCTGTACTGCCATTGTGTAGTTTGTTCAGTATGCGAAGGCCAGGCCTCCCGCGTGGGTGTTCCTGTTGGTTGTCAGGTTTCTGAAACCTGGCAGGATGACCTCCATGAGGGTTGGTGCTTGGCCCCAATCGCTGAGCCATGTCTCTGTCAGGAAGATGAGGTCCGGGTTGAGGGATTCGATGATGTCCCTGACGTCCAACCTATTCTTATGAAGAGATCTGCAATTCAGCAGAATGCATTTAAGCTCTTGGTCTGTGTGTACAATGGGGACTCTGTGATCTTGATCTGCCGTTCTGATTGCCAGGGGTATACCTTTCTCTTGCAGGCCTCCTTCGTCTGGCCTGTCCACTTGGAGCACCTCTGGGGCCCCGATGTTCCGTTCTGTCTTGCTTCTATTCTGCCTTGGTCCTTCCATCCTGGGTGAGTGATGTAGGACTTCTGGTCTTGCTAGTAGGGGTACTTCAGTCAGTGAATCATCCCATCAGTAGGTCCTGGTATATATGTCTTGGCGCTCCTTTCTTCTTCTCTTCTTGCTATGAGTTGCGGGTGCCTGTTCCTTCATGCTTATAAGACCTGCTGTGCTGTTGGTTTTTCTGTGAACCTGTCCTGTCAGGTATTTTTCCTTTATTAATCCTGAGGGGTGTATTAATGATCCTCCTGAGATGTCTCTCGATGACCTTGTCTCGTGTCATTGATCTTGTTGATAGCAGGTCTAACAGCAGAGGTATCTATGTCTCCTAGTCAGAAGAGGACGGGGAGAAAACCGGGGATGGGGCGTACAGAAAATTACTCCAGAGTTAAGGACAGACTTGCTCTTGCCCTTGTTCTGTCTGAAGCCCTTGGTCAGGAGTGGTGCACTACCCTGGAGTGCGGGTGACTGTGGAGGGGATGGGCCACCAGCTCCTTGACCGATAGGTGCTGTGCCCGAATGGGATGCTGTACACCGCCAATACTCCTAGAGGGACCTAGAGGGAGTGGGGTATAGTAACTAGCCGAACCCCTTATCTGAAGCTAACAGTGTCTATAGCTCCGCTTCAGGAGCGGGTCCTTACCATAGAGCAGCACCTGAGTGGGTAGGCAATCTGTTAAACAACTGATACTCTTTGTCAGAAGCAGAGAATTACCATTGAGCAGTACAGGAAAGGGGCAGGAAAACTGTTAGACCACTGATACTCTTTGTCAGAAGCAGAGCATTACCAATGAGCCATACGAATGGAGGGCAGGCAAACTGATACTCTTTGTCAGAAACAGTTAAACAACTGATACTCCTTGTCAGAAGCGGAGCCACCATTAAACAACTGATAATCCTTGCCAGAAGCACAGCATTACCATTGAGCAGTACAAGAGTGGGGGCAAATAAACTCTTAAACCACTGATACACCTTGTCAGAAGCGGAGCATTAACTTGTTTGGAATGTGCAGTGCCCCTCAGGGAAGCTGTTAATGTATATGGGGGAACAGTGTGGTGAACTAGCTAGTGGTCACAAAATCAAGAACAAGGTATGTTGGTGGCAGCTGTTGTTAATTGAAGGGTGGTATCGGTGCAATTGTTCTCTACCTGGAGGAGTGTTGGCTGTTCTCTCATCTCACTGCCTTCTTCTCCATGGCACCCATCCCACTTACCTTGGCAACCTGCGGTGGTCATAGGGCCTTACTCACCAGCCTACCGTGAACAGCCGCCATTAGCAGCCAAGTGTCCTTTGCTGTTCTGGGACGCCCTGGGCTGGGCGCCCAAGCTAACCTCCATATAAAGCTCTCACCACACGCTTTCCCCTCCCCCCTACCTCCTAACCAATGGCCAGTCGTGCAGCGCCAAAACCCCTCCCACACCCGGAACCCTGCTCTCCTCCTTACCCTTACCTTTCTCCCTCTCGCCCAGGACTCTTGCAATAATCCCAATAAAACTTCAAATTCACCAGAAAACTAAGTATTTTCTAGCGCCCACATGGGATTACAGGATCGCTGCTACCCACAGCAGAGTGTGGAATGACGGGTGACGCGGCTCGGTCGCTCTCCCCGCACGCTTTTCCCTCCCCCCTACCTCCTAACCAATGGCCAGTCACGCAGCACCAAAACTCCTCCCACACCTGGAATCCTGCTCTCCACCTTCCCTTACCTTCCTCCCGCTCACCCAGGACTTGTGCAATAATCCTAATAAAACTTCAAAGTGAATCGTGATCAACATGGCAGCTGCAGAGCAGGTGTGCAAATACACAGAGGATGAACAGATTCAGACAGGGACCAAAATCTGAACCGGGCACTGGAAAAGAGTGTCCCATATGAGAAAACAAGCATTAGTAATGCCAATGCTTTTCTGGCTGTATTTTCAGTTAATATGTAGGCAATGTATAGATATTGATAGCATTAGAGTTTTTTAATTGTAAAGTAGTAGGCAGATATGTATTGGTGGCATTATATAATATAGTACATTTCACATATAGCATCTAATGTCTGAGGCAGGGGCGGAGCCAGACAGCACAGCTCCCTCTTTCGAATGCTGGGCCACAGGGGCCGGTGCCAATTAAATTGGCTCTGTCCTCCTGTGACTACCAACACAAACAGGTTAACATAGATAAGAAGCTGCACATTGGTCTGCTTCAAAAGATATCTACTTTTCTCGCTAATGCACGCTGTGCGCACATTTCCAGAAAAGGTAGAAAATGATTCAGGATTGTATCCCCCAAATACGCTGTCAATCAAGAGCAGGTAGGTGCTTCATAGCAACCAAGGGGCATATAGAGTGGCACAGTGGGCCTGATCCACCAAAAAAAGTTTCCTAGATTGTAAATTTTCATCCGATGAAACTGCCCTTGACATTAATAATAATAATAATAATTGCGTTTTGTATAGCGCAGTTAACCCGCAGGCATCTGAGCGCTTCAACTCATCATTTTTACAGATCGTATCCTAATAACAACGGTAGCAACCAGTCTCTCCATAGCACCCCCCCATCCCCCGCTCGCACTCAATCAACAACAAAGAAAGCGGCAGCAGGGAAACGCACAAAGTGACCAAGGCACCCTGGTTCATGATCGGAGATATGCCTGCCAAACAGGCACGACCTAGAAAACTCTTACGGTTCGGGCCCGCTGTCTCTGTGAGCATGGGCACAGAGACAAACCCAGTCACCATGCTTTTGACAAAACAATGACCATTGCAGCCACCCCTCCATCCCAGGACCCAAACTGGGCCGCCACATGACGTAAGTGCGCACTATATAAAACACCTGAAATCATAACACAACATACCATAGGCGTAACCCAGCCTTCTTTCATCCAATCCCTCCCAAGTGCTCGCTATATACATAAAAGCACATTAATAAAGGCCGACCCAGCGACCTTGTACTCACTGGAATAGCTGCGTAACATGTTAATCATTTCTGTGTGCTGCACGGGGCAGTTTTTATAACGCACTCGCAAACCTTGCTTATCACAGCCTCTGCCTTGCCATCCCCCTGTCGTAACTTTCATTGACATCAATGGGAGTTACGACAGGTAATACACTCCATCCTACGAAGCTGTTTTGTAGGTCACCTACATACAGAACATCTTTGGCGAATTTGAAGAGCAAAACCAATTTCATTTAACAGAAATGGAATTTTAATTCTTTTTCTCTCTTAGTGATTTACTACCTCTGCTCTAATGCCGCTCTGAAAACTCAGCGTACATGAGACAATCTGCCCCTGAATAACCCTCAATCTCCACCCTAACTACTGTGCACATGTACAAAAGGAGTGTGCAGGGGGCACAGCGTGCGCCGGGCCCCTTGAAAGCAGCACGCAGACTGCACGGCAGCAAGCCCGAGGGGTGCCGGCCACACTTGCTGCTGGCCGGGGGAGGGGGGTCACTGCTGCTGATGGTCCATCTGCATGCGAATGACGAGAAAGGCCTGAAAGGCTGGGCCTCATGGGGGAGGGGTGGGAGACACAGCAGACACACTCTCCTTGCTGAAAATTATATTGAAACAAACAGGTTACATCCCAATGGAGCCAGCTAACAAGTGACTGTATTTATGCGCGCAATTACTCTTGTGCATATTTGTTAGGGTGATTTTCATGAAAATTAATACGGGCAATTATGAAAGAGGCAGAAAAAACGAGTTTGGAAGTATGTATTGAAACATTTTTAGCTTAACGTTTTATGCCACATTCCCATTTTCGCATGGGGTTGGTAATATGCACATTTTTATGTGCTAATTTGTAAAAGGGGATCTGTCAGAATAGTGAACAAAGGTGTTTTGTAAAACTGCCTACAAATTATTTTTATTATTTTCTTTGAAAATACCTTGTCGTATAATTTTGTCAGCATGTGTTATTTTGGGTGTTGTTAAACCACAGTCAGATGGCAGTAAGCAATAGTCAAATACAAAGCTATTTATTTGCTGAAAACTGTCCGTGAAAGTCGAGATAATGATCTGCTTTCAAAGTACAATTACTGTAAAACTAAGCATTTTTGTAAACAGATCAAGTTTTGAAGGAGAATGCAAAGAGGTAAAGTAGCAATAGCTGATATTGGACCCGCTCCGAAAAATGTATCTGGTTGCACCACTAATTCACCCTGACATTTTGCCAGAATCAAAGACCTATCTATTTGGGAAGTCATAGACAAAAGAAAATTAAGGTAGGGTGCTTTGACAGTGCCAACTGAGCGCTGCTATGTACTCACGTGTGCCAGAACCATCACTAAATGCCACAGGTAAATGCCATATCATTTGTGCACGCCCCATGAACCCCAAGAAGCAGTGCTCACTTTAACTCCGCAAATGTCAAACAGTATGTAATAATGTTACAGTACTTTGAATATGAAAAAGGCATCTTGTGCCATGAGGTGTAAATAATAAGCAGACTTGTG
>JAUEJF010674450.1:0-10745 GCA_032275005.1 Desmognathus adatsihi | reverse complement strand
CAACAGGACAGTGTAAATAGTGTAAGTGTACAGTTTAGCTTTAATAGTGTAAGTTTAGCTTTAGTGGCAGTGTAAGTAGGGCAATATCAATAGATTACAGGTTAGTGTACATACATAGTTTAAGTAGGGCAATATCAATAGATTACAGGTTAGTGTACATACATAGTTTAGCTCTCACATAAGGATGAAGAAGGATTGAACCCAACAGGACCCTGTACCTGGAATGTCCAGTGAGGGTTCCAATCCGTTGGTCCTGAACAGTTTTGCTTTGGCACCTGACCATCAATCCGGATGGACACTTGCTGCATGAGCTCCTGACTCTGCGACCTTCCAGCTGACTGAGCGAGCAGACTACGAGCAGACTACTGGAGAACCCGCGGACACACCGCGACGAAGGAAACCACTGGTCACAGGTTTGGGAAAGAATCCGTGTGCACGCTCCCGCTGTACTTTTTGGGCTAGCCCGCCCCCTTTTTGGGGCCTCGGTGTTGCTCCGTCACGGTCGGCATCCTGAAGGAACTCAGAACCTTAGACTAATGGACTTTGGACCTTGCCCCCCCTAAAGGCCTCCGCCACTGCTAAGAGCGCGCCCCGGGGGTACTTCTTCCCGGCCGACGAGCGTGCGCTCCCGTCAGCGTCCCCAGCCCGGCGCTTGCGCAGAGCGTCTGGGGAAACGACGCATGCGCGGTGCTCGTAGTGACACCGTCACCCGGACCCGTCCCCAGCAGAACTGTCAACAGAAGAGAGACTTGCCACAATCACCCGAGAATCCCACATCAGCCTCAGTGACCGAGGGGACTCCACAGAACGTGTCTCGAGGATATCTACCCATCAGAGGGCACCTATCGTCCAAGAACACCTTCCCATCAGAGCCTCTCCCTCCTAGGCTACACCTACCCTCCGGCGCCGCCCCACCAAAGGTGAGAGGGTCCCAACTGGGGCAACTGGGGGTGGTGACTGTCATTGCTAAAACTTGAAGACACAGGAGAAGGCACAGACACTAAAGTCCCCTTTCGGTGTCTCCCTGTCTCCCAGGTAACCCGCTGAGTCTGCTGAGTCCCGCTACCCGGCCCCCACCAGAGAGTCACCGGAGTTGCCAATTGCCTTCCCTGACCCTTCCCCACACCTCACCTCGGCGGCGCCGGCCTCCCAGGGTTGTGGCACTCAAGTGACCCTGACCACAGGGGGCTGGCGTTGACCACAATCATCTCCAGTCCGATCTTCTCTAAAAACACAGGTGAGCACGTTTTACCTCTTTACCAGTTAATGATCCACACCATTGTGACAGAGTGCCAAAGCCCAAGCGATCCCACTGGAGATGGAACAAGTCCTAGAGAAGATGTCCCAGCGGCTAGAGAGCCTAGAGTTGGAGTTAAGAGACTCTAGGAAGACTTTTCAAGCAGTTCAAGACAGGCTGAGCAACTTGGAGGACTCCGCGTCTGTGGAGGCCGAAGTGGCTCGGTCAAACCCAGAGAATTTAGAACCCTCCATGCCCTTGCTTTCCCCGGAACATTCCTTGCCCCCTACTCGCTCTAAGGAATTAAAGTTGACTTCCCCGGACCGTTATCTGGGGGACCCCCAACAATGTAAAAATTTCCTGACTCAATGCTCATTACATTTCCTAGGTAAGCCTGGTCAATTCACTACAGACAGAGCCAAGGTACTCTTTGTAATCTCGAATTTAGGTGGGGATGCCCTCCATTGGGCAAATCCACTAATAGAGCGTTTAAGCCCTTGGATAGATGATTTTGAGGTTTTTCTTTTTGAATTCAAAAGGGTGTTTGATCGTCAATTAACTACACAGGCTCAGAGTTTAAAGTTCCTAAATATAAGACAAGGGACAAGGGACTTGAACGCATACCTGAATCAATTTCAACAATTAGCTATTGAGTTGGGCTGGACAGAAGCAACGCAGTACTCCATATTCTTGCAGGGTCTACGGGAGGAATTTAAGGATGCTATTAACAATGTATACCCAATGCCAGAAACATTGAAGGGGTTGATAGATTTAACTCTCCAAGTGGAGCTAAGGTTCCGGGAGCGTAGGTCAGAATCCTATCGCGCAAGGAGGGTTCTACCATTAATTCCGTCGGTTTCCAAAGGCGAGAATTGGCCTAAAACCAATAACCCCAGTCCGGTAGGAAAGCAAACCATAAAATCAGTTAGGCGACCCCCTCTCACAGATCAAGAAAAAGAGAGACGGCGCAGGGAAGGCTTGTGCCTCTACTGTGGTCAGGCGGGGCATCTAGTGCGGGAGTGTAAGTTAATCAGGATCTCAGGAGACACTCCCAGGACTCCTGCTCTCCAGGCTACAACGTCAACCATGCTTTCTAATCTTCATCAATGTGAGTCCCAATTGGGAACCCAGGATATTGAGGAGGGGGCGGAAAACGGGGAGGCCCGACGGATGTAGGGGATCTCCGCCCGGGCCTGGGTAAATCTTTTGTTTCCCATCTCCCCACCATAAGTCACCTACATAGTAACAAGTTCATAGTCCTGTCCGTCCAATTTCCGGAAGTTGAAACTCTTAAGGGGCAAATTTGTCCCCTTCTAATTGATTGTGGGGCTCCCGGGTCATACATGGACCAAAACTTCGCCTTTGAAAATAAAATTGCCCTGGAGAATAAACTTAATCCCGAAGTTCTTCGATCCATTGATGGTTCCTTATTGGTTTCGGGTCCGGTAACCCAAAAGACTACTCAGCTTGTCATGGGGACAACGGACGTAAATCATACGGAACTCATTGAGTTCGATCTGATCACATCCCCACATCACCCTTTGGTGGTGGGAATGAAATGGTTGGAGTTGCACAATCCCCGTGTGAATTGGAAAGAAAAAACAGTTGTTTTTACTTCAGATTACTGCCGACGATGTGTTGAGCCGGTGGAGACCGGAAGTAAATCTGTAGCGTCGGTGGAAACCACCCTTCCCGAGGAGTATCAAGGGTTTGAAGATGTGTTCTCCAAGAAGGAAGCTGACCAGCTTCCCCCCCACAGACCCTACGATTGTCCAATAGATTTAATACCTAATGCTCCAATTCCCCATGGAAAGATCTACTCGCTGTCAAATAACGAAGCCGAAGAGCTAGAGAGGTATATAACCGAGAACCTAAAGAAGGGATTCATTCGCCCCTCCAAATCTCCTGCGGGGGCTCCTATCTTCTTTGTGCCGAAAAAGACGGGTGACTTGCGCCCATGCATTGATTATAGTGAGTTAAATGACGTCACCGTTAAAAATAGATATCCCTTGCCCCTAATTCCAGATTTGATCGACTTTGTTAAGAACGCAAGCTGGTTCTCCAAATTAGATTTATGGGGGGCCTACAACCTAATTCGTATAAGGGAGGGTGACGAGTGGAAGACGGCGTTCAAATGTCGTTTTGGCCATTTTGAATACCTAGTAATGCCTTTTGGTCTCACCAATGCTCCGGCAGCATTCCAATATTTTATTACCGACATTTTTAAGGATCTAATAGGGAGATCGGTGGCCATCTACCTAGATGACATCCTCATCTTTTCAAGGAACATCAAAGAACACGTGGGACACGTGAAGGAAGTTTTAAATCGACTACGCACGCATTCTCTTTACGCCAAATTGGAGAAATGCGAGTTTCATACTCAAAGAGTCACGTACCTGGGATATGTTCTTCGGCCGCAACAGGTTGAAATGGACCCGGAAAAAATAGCGGCAATCCTTCGTTGGACTCCGCCTGTGTCAGTTAAGGGAATTCAGCAATTTCTCGGGTTTGCTAATTTCTATAGGCGATTTATCCCTAATTTCTCGCATTTAATCTCACCAATCTCCAGATTGACCCGAAAAGGAGTTTCATTTTCCTGGTTGGAGGAGCAAGATAGGGCCTTCAAAACTTTAAAGGAAAAATTCTGTTCCGCTCCGATTCTGGCCCAGCCAGACCAAGCCAGAAAGTTCATCGTCGAGGCAGATGCCTCAGACGAGGCGGTCGGATGTGTGCTCTCTCAACGAGATCAGGGAGGAACACTTCGACCCATTGCATACCACTCCCGAAGGTTAACACCACCCGAAAAAAACTACACGATAATGGAGAAGGAACTCCTAGCCATTCGCGAAGCATTCCTAACGTGGCGGCACTATTTGGAGGGAACCAGAGAGAAGGTTCAAGTTTGGACCGACCACAAGAATCTACAATATCTAAAAAAGGCTAGATGTCAAGGGGCTCGGCACGCTCGGTGGGCCTTATTTTTCTCCCGTTTTGATTTTGAAATCACCTTTCGGCCCGGATCGACTAACCGGAAGGCCGATGCCCTTTCAAGACTGGGTTACCCTACAATTCCGGTAGACTATTCAGAGGTTTCATTACTTCCACAAGGCGCTGTATTAACCCAGATAACGAAAGAAAATGCAGACCTTCAAAGGAAATTAGAAGACTTTGGAAAGTCCCCAAAAGGACGTCAATCCTTGAAGGACTTCGAAAACGCTATCCAAGATGAAAAAGGGGTAATTTGGGTGGAACAGAAGATGTATGTCCCCCCGGCACTACGGAACGAGATCCTACTCCAGCAACACGACTCTATTTGGGCGGGACATCCTGGGAGTAAGACTACTAGGGAAAAGATAGAACGAATCTTCTGGTGGCCAGCGTTAGCCAAGGATGTTCAACATTACGTATCTCGTTGCGAGATTTGCGCGCAGGCAAAAGCAAGTCATGCAAAACCCTACGGGCACCTGCACCCAATAGAAACACCGACACACCCGTGGGAGCGAATAAATATGGACTTCATTACAGACCTTCCCAATAGTGCAGGCCACACCGTGATCTGGGTAGTAATAGACTATTTTACCAAGTTGGCCCACTTTGTTCCATTACGGAAATTGCCCACAGCGGCCACACTAGTTAACTTATTTCTTAAGCACATTGTAAGATCTCATGGCTTACCCAAAGAGATAATATCAGATAGGGGACCTCAGTTCACAGCCAAATTCTGGAAAGAGGTTTTGGAGAACTGGGGAGTGACCTTGAAACTTTCCTCCGCCTATCACCCTCAGACCGACGGTCAAACAGAGAGGCTGAACCAGACTCTGGAACAATATTTAAGGTGCTACGTAAACTCGTCTGGTAAAAATTGGAGTGAGCTTCTACCCACTGCCGAGTTTAGCTATAACAACAACCACCATGAAAGTCTGGGTATGACCCCTTTTATGGCCTCATATGGGTTCAATCCCCGGAACGTCCCCTCTCTTCCCAAAACCCCGGGTGTAGGCAGACCTCAAGAGTTCATCCAAAAATTCCAGGAACATTTTCAAGAAATTACCAGGAACCTCCAACGAGCCCAAGCAAGGTCAGAAGGGTACGCCAACAGATCTAGAAGGGCTCCACCAGATTTTCAGCAGGGAGACTGGGTTTGGCTAAGCTCCAGAAACATCCGCCTACCCGGCGTCAGCCCAAAGTTGAAACCTAAATTCTTAGGTCCATTCCAAATTGTCGAGAGATTCTCTTCCGTCTCCTTTAAGTTGAAGATTCCGGTAGCTTGGCGGGTTCACCCAACCTTTCATGTATCACTGCTTAAACCGGCTAGAGAGCCTGTGAACAAGAGGGTTCCCCTCGCAGTCCATAGGTGTTAGGGGTACAAAAAGGCGGGGAAAATGTCACACACCCAACAGGACAGTGTAAATAATAGTGTACAGTTTAGCTTTAGTGGCAGTGTAAGTAGGGCAGTATCAATAGTTTACGGGTTAGTGTGCATACATACAGGTTAGTGTAGTGTTACATACATAGTTTAGCTCTAGGGTGTACCAATACACCAATACAGTGACAGTCACATAAGACAGCTAGGGAGGATTGAGCCCAGCAGGACCCTGTACCTGGAATGTCCAGTGAGGGTTCCAATCCGTTGGTCCTGAACTGCTTTGCTTTGGCACCTGACCATCAATCCGGATGGACACTTGCTGCATGAGCTCCTGACTCTGCGACCCCCCAGCTGATTGAGCGAGCAGACTACTGGAGAACCCGCGGACACACCGCGACGAAGGAAACCACCGATCACAGGTTTGGGAAAGAATCCGTGAATCCGTGTGCGCGCTCCCGCTGTACTTTTTGGGCTAGCCCGCCCCCTTTTTGGGGCCTCGGTGTCACCTCGTCACGATCGGCATCCTGAACGAACTCAGAACCTTTGACTATTGGATTTGGGACACCTTGCACCTCTAAAGGCCTCCGACCTCCGCCACTGCCAAGAGCGCGCCCCGGGGGTACTTCTTCCCGGCCGACCGCGCGCGCTCCCGTCAGCGTCCCCAGCCCGGCGCTTGCGCAGAGCGTCTGGGTAACGACGCGTGCGCGGTGCTCGTAGTGAAGCCGTCATCCGGATCCGTCCCCAGCAGAACTGTCTTCAGAAGAGAGACTTTGAGACTTTGCCTCAATCACCCGAATTTCCCACATCAGCCTCAGTAACCGAGGGGACTCCACAGAACGCGCCCCGAGGATATCTACTCATCAGAGGGCACCTACCATCCAAGAACACCTTCCCACCAGAGCCTCTCCCTCCTAGGCTACACCTACCCTCCGGCGCCGCCCCACCAAAGGTGAGAGGGTCTCAACTGGGGGTGGTGATCACTGGCATTGCTAAAACTTGAAGACACAGGAGAAGGCACAGACAAGACACTAAAGTCCCCTTTCTGTGTCTCCCTGTCTCCCAGGTAACCCGCTGAGTCTGCTGAGTCCCGCTACCCGGTCCTCACCATAGAACCACCGGAGTTGCCTATTACCTTCCCTGACCCTACCCCACACCTCGGCGGCGCCGGCCTCCCAGGGTTGTGGCACTCAAGTGACCCTGATCACAGGAGGCTGGCGTTGACCACAATCATCTCCAGTCCGATCTTCTCTAAAACACAGGTGAGCACTTTTGACCTCTTTACCAGTTAATGATCCACACCATTGTGACAGAGTGCCAAAGCCTCAGCGATCCCACTGGAGATGGAACAAGTCCTAGAGAAGATGTCCCAGCGGCTAGAGAGCCTAGAGTTGGAGTTAAGAGACTCTAGGAAGACTTTTCAAGCAGTTCAAGACAGGCTGAGCAACTTGGAGGACTCCGCGTCTGTGGAGGCCGAAGTGGCTCGGTCAAACCCAGAGAATTTAGAACCCTCCATGCCCTTGCTTTCCCCGGAACATTCCTTGCCCCCTACTCGCTCTAAGGAATTAAAGTTGACTTCCCCGGACCGTTATCTGGGGGACCCCCAACAATGTAAAAATTTCCTGACTCAATGCTCATTACATTTCCTAGGTAAGCCTGGTCAATTCACTACAGACAGAGCCAAGGTACTCTTTGTAATCTCGAATTTAGGTGGGGATGCCCTCCATTGGGCAAATCCACTAATAGAGCGTTTAAGCCCTTGGATAGATGATTTTGAGGTTTTTCTTTTTGAATTCAAAAGGGTGTTTGATCGTCAATTAACTACACAGGCTCAGAGTTTAAAGTTCCTAAATATAAGACAAGGGACAAGGGACTTGAACGCATACCTGAATCAATTTCAACAATTAGCTATTGAGTTGGGCTGGACAGAAGCAACGCAGTACTCCATATTCTTGCAGGGTCTACGGGAGGAATTTAAGGATGCTATTAACAATGTATACCCAATGCCAGAAACATTGAAGGGGTTGATAGATTTAACTCTCCAAGTGGAGCTAAGGTTCCGGGAGCGTAGGTCAGAATCCTATCGCGCAAGGAGGGTTCTACCATTAATTCCGTCGGTTTCCAAAGGCGAGAATTGGCCTAAAACCAATAACCCCAGTCCGGTAGGAAAGCAAACCATAAAATCAGTTAGGCGACCCCCTCTCACAGATCAAGAAAAAGAGAGACGGCGCAGGGAAGGCTTGTGCCTCTACTGTGGTCAGGCGGGGCATCTAGTGCGGGAGTGTAAGTTAATCAGGATCTCAGGAGACACTCCCAGGACTCCTGCTCTCCAGGCTACAACGTCAACCATGCTTTCTAATCTTCATCAATGTGAGTCCCAATTGGGAACCCAGGATATTGAGGAGGGGGCGGAAAACGGGGAGGCCCGACGGATGTAGGGGATCTCCGCCCGGGCCTGGGTAAATCTTTTGTTTCCCATCTCCCCACCATAAGTCACCTACATAGTAACAAGTTCATAGTCCTGTCCGTCCAATTTCCGGAAGTTGAAACTCTTAAGGGGCAAATTTGTCCCCTTCTAATTGATTGTGGGGCTCCCGGGTCATACATGGACCAAAACTTCGCCTTTGAAAATAAAATTGCCCTGGAGAATAAACTTAATCCCGAAGTTCTTCGATCCATTGATGGTTCCTTATTGGTTTCGGGTCCGGTAACCCAAAAGACTACTCAGCTTGTCATGGGGACAACGGACGTAAATCATACGGAACTCATTGAGTTCGATCTGATCACATCCCCACATCACCCTTTGGTGGTGGGAATGAAATGGTTGGAGTTGCACAATCCCCGTGTGAATTGGAAAGAAAAAACAGTTGTTTTTACTTCAGATTACTGCCGACGATGTGTTGAGCCGGTGGAGACCGGAAGTAAATCTGTAGCGTCGGTGGAAACCACCCTTCCCGAGGAGTATCAAGGGTTTGAAGATGTGTTCTCCAAGAAGGAAGCTGACCAGCTTCCCCCCCACAGACCCTACGATTGTCCAATAGATTTAATACCTAATGCTCCAATTCCCCATGGAAAGATCTACTCGCTGTCAAATAACGAAGCCGAAGAGCTAGAGAGGTATATAACCGAGAACCTAAAGAAGGGATTCATTCGCCCCTCCAAATCTCCTGCGGGGGCTCCTATCTTCTTTGTGCCGAAAAAGACGGGTGACTTGCGCCCATGCATTGATTATAGTGAGTTAAATGACGTCACCGTTAAAAATAGATATCCCTTGCCCCTAATTCCAGATTTGATCGACTTTGTTAAGAACGCAAGCTGGTTCTCCAAATTAGATTTATGGGGGGCCTACAACCTAATTCGTATAAGGGAGGGTGACGAGTGGAAGACGGCGTTCAAATGTCGTTTTGGCCATTTTGAATACCTAGTAATGCCTTTTGGTCTCACCAATGCTCCGGCAGCATTCCAATATTTTATTACCGACATTTTTAAGGATCTAATAGGGAGATCGGTGGCCATCTACCTAGATGACATCCTCATCTTTTCAAGGAACATCAAAGAACACGTGGGACACGTGAAGGAAGTTTTAAATCGACTACGCACGCATTCTCTTTACGCCAAATTGGAGAAATGCGAGTTTCATACTCAAAGAGTCACGTACCTGGGATATGTTCTTCGGCCGCAACAGGTTGAAATGGACCCGGAAAAAATAGCGGCAATCCTTCGTTGGACTCCGCCTGTGTCAGTTAAGGGAATTCAGCAATTTCTCGGGTTTGCTAATTTCTATAGGCGATTTATCCCTAATTTCTCGCATTTAATCTCACCAATCTCCAGATTGACCCGAAAAGGAGTTTCATTTTCCTGGTTGGAGGAGCAAGATAGGGCCTTCAAAACTTTAAAGGAAAAATTCTGTTCCGCTCCGATTCTGGCCCAGCCAGACCAAGCCAGAAAGTTCATCGTCGAGGCAGATGCCTCAGACGAGGCGGTCGGATGTGTGCTCTCTCAACGAGATCAGGGAGGAACACTTCGACCCATTGCATACCACTCCCGAAGGTTAACACCACCCGAAAAAAACTACACGATAATGGAGAAGGAACTCCTAGCCATTCGCGAAGCATTCCTAACGTGGCGGCACTATTTGGAGGGAACCAGAGAGAAGGTTCAAGTTTGGACCGACCACAAGAATCTACAATATCTAAAAAAGGCTAGATGTCAAGGGGCTCGGCACGCTCGGTGGGCCTTATTTTTTCTCCCGTTTTGATTTTGAAATCACTTTTCGACCCGGCTCGACCAACCGAAAGGCTGATGCCCTCTCAAGACTGGGATACCCCACTGTACCGGTGGACTATTCTGAAGTTTCCCTACTCCCTCAAGGCACTGTAATAACCCAGGTGACGAAAGAAGATGCAGACCTTCAGAGGAAATTGGAGGAGTTTGGTAGGTCCCCAGAAGGCCAACTACCCTTGAAGGACCTCGAAAATGCGGTTCAAGATGAGAAAGGGATAATTTGGGTGGGACAGAAAATGTACGTGCCCCCGGCACTCCAGAATGAGGTCCTATGTCAACAACACGACTCCATTTGGGCGGGACACCCTGGGAGTAAAACTACCAGGGAGAAAATAGAGCGTACCTTTTGGTGGCCAGAGTTGACCAAGGACGTTCAACACTACGTCTCTCGCTGTGAGGTCTGTGCACAAGCAAAAGCAAGTCACGCGAAACCCTACGGACTCCTACACCCAATTGAAATGCCAACACACCTGTGGGAGCGAATAAGTATGGATTTTATTACAGACCTCCCCAACAGTTCAGGACACACCGTAATTTGGGTAATAATAGACTATTTTACCAAGCTAGCACACTTTGTCCCTTTAAAGGGGTTGCCCACAGCTGCCGCCCTAGTTAATCTATTTCTTAAACACATTGTGAGATCTCACGGCCTGCCAAAAGAAATAATATCCAACAGGGGATCTCAGTTCGTAGCAAAGTTCTGGAGAGACGTCCTAGCTAACTGGGGAGTGACTCTAAGACTTTCCTCCGCATATCACCCCCAAACGGATGGCCAAACAGAAAGACTAAACCAAACTCTAGAGCAATATCTAAGGTGTTTTGTAGGCTCCTCTGGGCAAAACTGGAGTGAATTATTGCCCA
>JAUEJF010663367.1:0-10795 GCA_032275005.1 Desmognathus adatsihi | reverse complement strand
CTCTGATGACATAGCCTCCATCTGGTGTAGGATTTTCTGTGTATCATTAACATTACTTATAGTAGGACCTACACCAGCATTTAAACCAGATAAGCTACTTGGATCACTGTCTCCAAGAGGTACATTAGTCAACAACGCAATCTCACCTGTAGTAGCAAGGGGTGTAAGGGCACCCTCTTCCTCATGTTCTGCAATCAGCGCCCCACATCTGTAGTTAGAGGGTGGCTGTGTTGGATCCACCATCCCCTATCCCAGGCTCCATGTTCATACCGACATTCTGAACCGGGGTCGGCGGCTTCCAGGCTGCGACTCCCTCACTCTGCAGCCCTACCGAGCCGGCCATTGAGACCAACGCGGTATGCAGGACAGAGCGTCCAGGCTCTGACGCTCCCTGCGGAGGTGGAGTCGCCGCGAGCAGGAAGAACCATCTCAAACACATCTCCGGGGCCCTCTGCCCCAGGCTCCGGAGCCCCATCTGACCCCGGTCCAACAATGGAAGCCAGCCCACCAGCATCAGCACCAGCACGGGAGGTCCCACCCCCACCTCGCCCCCGCCTGGAGGGGGATTGGGCCTGAATGCACACCGTTTGTTCAAAGAGGTGGCCCAGGAGTTATTTATAGTAGGACTTGAGCAAACCTGGGGAAAAAACCACAAAGGGAAGAAATTGAGTGATGAACCAGGAACTGGTTCACGCCCAACAACAGAGCTCAAGCCCAACTGTTCGGACACAACCACAACACCAACACCGATGTTTTTATGAAAAAGTACTAAAACAAATCACAATAAAGAAAACATATATGAATTTTTTTTTAATTAAATCTTAATATATAAAAAATAATTTATACAACTCTTCGCATCGAAAAATCTTTATACATCAAGTAATACTGATGACTGAACCAGCAGTCACTTTGTAACATATATCAAGTTACAGGAAAGCAGTTCATCAATTATAAAAAGGCAATCAGCCTAAGCTGCAAATATAAACACTGACAATTATAGATATCAGTAAACATCCATACGTGAACTTATCACAAAGTGAGCTGCCAGAAAAATGCTGGCAGGGAAAAATGTCGACATGTTTCAGTACATTCACTCACGTTCACACATTCATCAGGACACGGAAAACCATTAAAAACTGTAGATTGGGTCACGTGATGCGCGCAACGTAGGCAGACGCACGGCGTGAGAGCTCCCGGCGGCCGCGGCGCATTACATCAGAATTTACCGGCTGCACCAAGTGTTGGGTGATAAAAAACAGAGTCGAGGGTGCCGGAGGCGATTGTGCTCGCGATGGTGGGCAAGTCTGGCCGAAAACAGAGCCGCATCCCGGATTTCGCGGCACGGACTGGTGCCTCCCCCCCCGCTCGGGAGAACAATCAAAATGGCGGCTCCCGCCAATCGACTGTGGAAGCTGATGCTGGAGTGGGGGAAGGGCCGGGTCCGACCATGGTGCCCATTACCGTGGTGGAAGACATCCGGCGCATGATTGCTGAAATGGTGGGAGCGGTTTCCCAGCTGACCGCTCGGATGGATAAAGTCGCCGGTGAAGCAGCGGCAACGGCGGGCCGCGTGGTGGTGGTTGAGGAACGGGTGAGCGATGTGGAGGATGCGCTCCAGCCCCTCCTTCACAGGATTGAAGCTCTCGAGCGGCAGGTAAAAGAGGCACATCTACGCCTGGAAGACCAGGAGGGTCGAGCGCGGCGGGCTAATGTCCGTATCCTGGGGGTACCGGAGGGACAGGAGGGTCCACGTCCCTCGCAGTTTCTAGAGGACCTCATCAAAAAGGTACTCCCAGATGCCCAACTGTCGCCTTTTTTCCTTGTGGAGAGAGCACATAGATCTTTGCAGGCAAAACCCCCACCCGGGGCCCCTCCCAGGCCGATGATTGCCAAAATACTTAATTTCAGAGACCGTGATGCCATCCTGGCTGCAGTGCGTGTATTGGGCACGGTGCGACATCAGGAACACACCCTGAGCTTTTATCCTGATTACACGCAAATGGTGCAGGGGCTCCGCAAGCAGTTTCTACAAGTGAAAGCGGCACTACGTGCCAGGAAGGTGACATACTCCATCATGCATCCAGCCAAGTTGCGTTTTATACACGCCAACAAGACACACTTCTTTACTGACCCCAATAAGGCTATGGAATATATTGAAGCTAACATTCTGGTACACACATCTGGAGCCGGGTCCCGCACCACATCGCAGCGCAGCTCCCCTGGAGGTCAATCGACTGCAGGGAGGCGTGGGAAGGATTGTCTGGCGGCACTGGCAGCGGTGGCACAGGTGACTGGTGGAGCGGAAGGCCGTAGATCTGGAGGATCGGTGGGGTCATCGAGATCATCTGTGGAGACGTCCAGCAGTATCCTTGGAGCTGAATTCAATGGGGCTATCGGAGACTGGATGCTGACTACTCCGCCGCCCCTGCCACCGCGGCTGGCCATGGACGAGAACACCTCGGAGTCACAGTCTGCCCTGGGAGACAATGACTGAATATACCCACATTGTGCCTCACATGAGATATGAGACACAGAAATACCAGGCAGCACTCAGCGTGGTTGCTGCGGTCGCCGTGGAGCGCCTGTCGCGGCAAGGGAATGAGAGAAGTCGGATCTCGTGACCACCGAGCAGTAATCTGCATTCAAGTTGGAGTTGTTGTTTGGTTTAATAAGTTTGTGGGGGGTTGGATCAGTGGGTTGGGTGTAAAGTTGTTAATAATCAAGCTGATATGTGTTGAGATGGTTCAGCAGCTGTGGTCGGAGTTGAACACCCCGATGGGAATGGATGATTGTATAAGTGAAGTTCAGGTGATGCCTTATATTGTTGCTTTGCTTTGTTATTGGCATGCTCAAAGACGAGTCCCAGGTCCTAGGGCCATTGCTATGCGGGCTAGAGGTTGGAGTACTTTGCATGATTATGGCTCTAGTGATGTATAAACTAGTCTCTTGGAATGTGAGAGGCGCCAATAACCCTGTTAAGAAAAGTAAAATCATGAAATATTTGGACACACTGCATGCCCAAATAGTGTTCCTGCAAGAAACACACCTTACACCCGAAGGGGCGAGCCAGTTTGCTCTGAATTGGGGTACACATAGATATTTTGCCACTTACACCTCGGGAGCCCGGGGGGTGGCTATTCTTATTCATCGTACAGTTCCATTTACATGCAATAGTGTTGTAATGGATCCGGATGGGCGCTATTTAAGAATAGTGGGTAGCATAGAGAGCAACCCCGTGGTGTTTTTGAATGTCTATGGTCCCAATGTGGATACACCTGATTTTTTTGGGGAAATCTTGGGTGAGTTGGAGGGTATTGGCCCTGGGATGTGGGTTATAGGGGGAGATTTTAATTTTACTCTGACATCTGATCGGGATAGGTCTAGTTCCCCGCTGGGTAGACTGGCTTAGGCGGCGATATATGTAAATAGCTGGATGGATGACTGCGGTGTGATTGACATTTGGAGGGTGAGACATCCTGATGAGCGTAGATATACGGTTTATTCCCCGCCTCACAAAGTATTTTCCCGAATTGATTTTTTTTTTATCCCTTCTTGTATGAATGCTAAGGTCGTGGACTGTGGTATCGAACCCAGAGTCATATCTGATCATGGGCTGGTCTGGATGACAGTGAGTTGGGATAATGGATGCCCCTTGGATAGGGTGTGGCGGTTCAAGTCTCGTGCATTGAATGATGGGGCCTTCCGGCAGCAACTGTCAGAGGCAGTAAATGAATTTTGGGAAGCAAATGACCCAGCTGATACTTCTAATGCAGTGACTTGGCTAGCTATGAAGGTTTATCTCAGAGGGAGATGCTTGGGCTTTGAGGGAGGTATGCTGCGTGCGATTCGAAGTGAATTGGCTGTGTCTGAAGCGCAGTTGAAAGTAGAAGATGGGAAATGGCAGGAGGGAGACCCAGGGGCAAATCCCTTGCTAGTGAGACAACTGCAGGCTAAAGTTGAAGAATGCCTGGATAGGGAAATACATCATACTAGATGGCCAGCAAGAGTATTGCAATATGTTGAAGGTGAGCGCCCTAGTCGTACATTAGCCCAAATTGCGCAGCGAGAGTTTGATAAAGGGCGGCAGATTGTATGTATAAATGATGTGCAAGGGAGGACTCACTACTCCACGTCTGGAATCAAGGCAGTATTTCGACAACACTTCGCGGAGTTGTATTCGGAGGGGCCCCCATTAGATATGGCGCAAGTACATGCCTATTTGAGAGCCTTGGGAATGCCAACATTGTCGCAGGCGCACAGGGGCATCCTTGAGGCACCGATAGCAGTGGAGGAGATAGTGCAAGCTATTCGAGACCTGGCACCGGGTAAGGCTCCGGGACTAGACGGGATAGACTTGTCTTTTTATAAATATTTCTCTCCCCTACTTGCTCCCCGGCTGCTGGAATTATATGGTGATTTGCTGCAGGGTGGACAGCTGCCTAACGATATGGCTGACACATTGATTGTGCTCTTATTGAAACCGGGGAAGGACCCCACAGTTTGCTCCTCATACAGGCCGCTGTCTCTTATTAATAGTGATGTGAAGCTCCTAGCTAAAATCCTAGCAAACAGATGTAACCCAATACTTGAGACGCTGCTGTCAGAGGATCAAACAGGGTTCATGGCAGACCACTCCACAACTGAGAATCTGAGAAGATTACAAACGGTGGCAACTGAAGTGGATGAGGCGTCGAATTGCTCAGTTGTATCTCTTGATGCAGCTCGGGCATTCGACACAATATGGTGGCCATACTTGTATGCAGTGTTAGAGGTAATGGGCTTCGGACCGATTTTTTTGAGTATGATTAAGTTGCTGTATTCTAATGCGCGGGCTCGCATTTTGATTAATGGTTCGTTGACAGATTTTTTTGAGATTAAAAGAGGCACAAGACAGGGCTGTCCATTCTCTCCTGGGTTATTCAATCTAGCATATGAGCCGTTGTTGTGTGCGATCCGTCTTGCATTGCGAGGGCAGGGAATAACCACTCATCGTATTGAAAATATTGTGTCAGCATACGCAGATGACATTCTGGTATATTTGGCGGAGCCCTCTGACTCATTGCCTCGCCTGATAGAGGTATTGACGGCTTTTGGGGAACAATCTGGTATTCGAATTAATTGGGACAAATCCCTAGTATACCCTTTGGCCCAATGCGACGATGGAATAGTTGCGGGAACGGGGCTGAGGTATGAAAACATCGCTTTTAAATATTTAGGCATACATATCACTCGCAAGGCGGAAGAGAGTTTGCGGTTAAACCTGTACAGTGCACTGGATGGCCTGATGGATAGGGTAGCCAGATGGGGTGGACTCCAAATATCGATAGCAGGGAGAGTAGCCCTGCTGAAAATGGTGGTGCTCCCTAAACTTCTGTATATATTTCGGAATCTGACTGTGCGGGTACCTCAGGAATTTTTCGCTAAATGTCGGCGATTATGTACTAGATTGATTTGGGGAAATGGTCAGGTCAGGATTGCGTATTCGACACTCTGCCGCCCAGTAGTTAGAGGAGGTCTCGCTGCACCATGTCTTGAAACATACTACAGGGCAGCCCAACTGCAATACCTGGTTCCCTTAATGAAGGAGGGGGATGTGGGGGTGCAGGACAGGCTCAGTGCTGCTATATGTGCTCCCTGTGGTGGCCCTGCCCTGCTGGGTGAGGTTAGTGAGATTAAAAATGTTCCTCCCTCCCCTATCCGTACATCACTCGACACATGGGCCGCAACACTCAGACGGCAGGGTCAACTAAAGCCGTTTGTAGCTGAGCTCCCCCTTAGATGCTCCTTTTTCTCACAGAAATGCAGACCGTTAGGTGGGTGGGAGCGATGGGCCGAGGCTGGAATAGAGGATTTTGCGGACCTATTTAACGATGGGGTATTAAAAGCTAAAGCCCAGGTCTTACGGCAGTTGGGGGGATCTCCAGCGGACACACTGTTGGTGCATAGAATTTTTGCACAGATGAGGGCAAGATGGCCGACGTTACCGAATTTGCCCCCTGCGGCTTCACTCTATCAGTTGATGGTGCAGACGATCGGGTGGGGGAAATTGGTATCGCACCTTTACAGAGGGTTGGTGGATATTATCTATGCCACCCCCTTGAAGGCAAGGGAAAGATGGGAAATGGATTTAAATAGGCCACTGACTGATAAAGAATGGGAGGTGGCGTGTGAACAGACAAGGAAAGTCAGTGTGAATGCGCGGTATCGCCTCATTCAATATAAGTATCTGACAAGATACTATATGACACCACTACGCATCGCCAGATTTGCACCTGAGGCGGATCCGAAGTGTATGCGATGTAGTGCGGATCAGGCAAGTTTTTTGCATTTAATCTGGGAGTGTCCAGTTATTGTACACTATTGGGATTCGGTATTTGTGGAGTTAGAGCGTATTATGGGCCAGATCCCTACCAAATCTATTGAACTGGTGTTCCTGGGGGCTGTGGGAATGAAAGACAGAGCTAGGAAACGATTCTTGTTTTTGGCATTACTGTTAGCCAAGCGCGAAATGGCGATTAAATGGATGAGACCAACCCCTCCATCAGTAGTTGCATGGATACAAGCATTAGTGCATGCGCATGAAACGGAAAGTAAATTTGGCGAAATACTGCCCCATGCAAACAGACCTTTGAATATATGTGAAACAACCCAAACAGAACACTAGAGACGCAATGAGCAGGAATCTGGAATGCAGTACAGGGCAGAACAAGCAATTGACACTTAGGTTTAATATTAAGGTACAACCAATAGAATTGGAATGCACAAGTAAATTCCCCATCATGCAACTATTAAATAAAACATTGTTTTACGCATTCGCTGCCGTCATTATTCCAATTCAGTAGGACACATACAAACAAATAGTAGAATAGGATAGGCTAGCTGTTGCTATTAGGTCAAAGCTCACGCATGCGCAAATTCTCCATAGCGCGAGACATCATCATAGCATGACATCACTCACATAGGGTTGTGCGCGAGGAAGCCGCGCATGCGCAGAGTGCATTATAGCGCGAGGCATCCCCACACCATTACGTCATCAACCTGGGGTAACGCGCTTTCGCTTCAGGACACTTGAACTACAAGGACGTGATTGAATTTAGCGCACTGAAGGCCTGCGCTAGAATCTCTACGGATTTCCATACCTCGACATCTAATCGGCTGTCATCGGTCAGGTGAGCTGGGAATATCAACAGACTGTGTACATTCACAGTCCATCCCGTCTCGTTGTTTTTCGCCCTTCCCCCTCCGGTCTCGGGGCCCCGAGACCGGGTCGCGGGAAGCGATGGTTGGTTCTAGCCTTATACATCTTGTCCTGGAAGCAGCTATCACATTAACTCAGGTTAGTGTAATTGTACATTATCAATACACTAGGTTGTAGTTCACTATTAGTATAAGTACCCTGTGATTTGTGCATCTGGTTACAAGAAGCGAAAGCCTTACGCACTTCCCCGGCAAGATGGAGGAGATGATAGAAAGAATAAACGCCACTCTGTTAGAGTTAAAAGCTGAAGTGGAAGAAGGCCGCAAAGAAACTGCCTCCCTTCACAAATCCATGACAGAATTACAGCTAGATGTTTATAGGCAAGGCAATGCTAGTCAATCCCGAGCTGTATCTCCCTCGCCTTCTCACATGCCTGTGTTGTCTAGGAATGACTCCACCGAGTCCCTATCGCCTGAAGAAGTGAACATTAAAATAACCCCTCCAGAACGATTCTTTGGCAATCCAAAAAACTGTCAAGCGTTCTTAACGCAATGCAATTTACAATATCGTGCGAAGACCACACAATTCAGGTCTGATCAAGCCAAGGTGTTATTTTTAATTTCCAACTTGGGTGGTGACGCTTTGGCCTGGGCATCTCCGTTACTAGAGAAAAACTCTCCGTTGTTAAATGATTTTGAATCATTCATTCAAGAATTCAAAAGAATATTTGATCGGAGGCAGGGTTTGCAACTGAAGAAACTTGAATTACTTACCTTAAGACAGGGAAATACTGAGTTGACGCATTACATCTCCAAGTTCAATCAGTTGGTACTAGAGTTAGACTGGCCAGAGGAGGTTCAGTATTCTAACTTCCTACTGGGGCTAAGGGATGAGATCAAGGATGGGTTACAATACGTCTTTCCACAGCCAGAAACTATCACAGAACTAATGGATCTGGCGGTACAGATAGACCAGCGACGACAGGAAAAGAGAGGAGAGTTCAGGAAAGTGGAAAGCAAAACGGGAACCTTTAAAATTCCAGATTTAGCAGCTTCATCCAAGCAAGGCATAGCACCCACTACCGTGTTCAAGAGATCTTACGAACCTAGAGAATCCAAACTCTGAGGTCCACTCTCCACAGAGGAGAGAGAGAGAAGGAAGAAGCTTGGTTTATGTTTATACTGTGGACAGGCAGGACATCTGTTACGAGAGTGCCCGTTGACTAAGAACCGCACTACGAATACCACCACTGTCAAATTAGCCACTCAGGAAGAAGTGAAAGAAAATCAGAAATCCAGGGTTCCGGGAAACGAGGAAGCTCGAATCTAGATGAGGGGATAGATTCGGGTGCAGAAAAAATTCCCTTCGAACATTTAGCCACTTTATCAGGTGATCATTTGGAATTGGAAGCAAAACTTTTGAACAAGACTTCACAAGAAATCAATTTGCTGATAGACTGTGGTGCACCGTTTAACTATATGGACGCTGAGCTGGCAAAGGAATTGAAGATCCGTCGCGTCAAAAAAGAAACACCAGTACTAGTCAGAGGTGTAGACGGAGCCATAATTCGCTCAGGAGCAGTCACAGAGAAAACTGAAACCTTAATAATGACGCTGGGAAAACATGCTGAAGCGAATGAATTCGACCTAATACAATCACCCAGGTACAGGCTAATAGTTGGAATGGAGTGGCTTAAATTACACAATCCACACATTGATTGGAGGGAAAGAACAGTGACTTTTGAACCCCACCACTGCCACGCATGTGGAATCCTCAAATCTGAGAGAATTAAAGCCTTACCCACGGAAGAATCACCAGAAACCACTATTCATGCCATGGAGATTCCAACGGAATACCTTGAGTATCAGGATGTTTTCAGCCCAATTGAAGCCAAGGAGTTGCCGCCCCACAGAGATTATGATTGCGAGATTGAGCTTCAAGAAGATAAAGAAATTCCTCATGGAAAAATGTACTCCCTTTCGCCGCCAGAAGAGAAGGCCTTACGAGAATACATTACGGAATCATTGGATAAAGGATTTATCCGACCCTCCAAATCCCCAGCAGGGGCTCCAATCTTTTTTGTGGAGAAAAAGGGAGGGGAGCTACGACCATGTGTGGACTATAGCGAATTAAATAATATCACTGTGAAAAATAGATATCCTCTTCCTCTTATTGCGGATCTTATCGACCAAGTGAGAGAAGCGAAGATATTTACTAAGCTGGATTTGAGGGGAGCGTATAACCTCGTGAGGATTAGAGCTGGGGATGAATGGAAGACTGCTTTCAGAACTAAATTTGGGCACTTCGAGTATATGGTGATGCCGTTTGGACTGTGTAATGCTCCGGCTGCCTTCCAATTTTTTGTCAATGATATTTTTAAGGACCAACTGGGACAATCATTGGCCATCTACCTCGATGATATATTAATATACTCTCAGAACTACCAACAACATGTACGGCAGGTAACAGAGGTGCTTTCCAGGCTGAGGGCTCATCACCTGTACGCTAAACTAGAAAAATGTGAGTTCCATTCATCAGAAGTGGAGTTTCTCGGACATATACTAAGACCTGGAAAGGTAGAGATGGATCGAGGAAAAATTGTTGCCGTCCTTGAGTGGCCTAATACCTCCACCGTAAAAGAGGTTCAAAGATTTCTGGGTTTTGCGAATTACTACAGACGGTTCATCAAGGATTTCTCAACGGCGCCAAACCATTGTCTGATTTAACAAAAAAGGGGCAACCATTTCAGTGGAACGAGCCGCAGAGGCAAGCTTTTACTATCTTGAAGAAGAAATTTTGTGAAGCTCCTGTCTTAATGCAACCAGACCAGGGAAAACCTTACATTCTGGAAGCGGATGCATCCAATGTGGCCCTAGGAGGGGTCCTCTCGCAACGAAACGCACAAGGGGATCTTCATCCAATAGCCTATTTTAGTAAAAAGCTACTTCCTGCTGAAGTTAATTATTCCATCTTGGAAAAAGAGATGCTGGCCATCAAGGAGAGCCTAAGCCATTGGAGACATTATTTAGAGGGAACTCAGACCCCCCATAGAGGTCTTCACAGATCATCAGAATTTAACCTACTTGAAGAATGCAAAAAGTAGAAGTGCTAGACATGCGAGATGGTCTCAATTCTTTTCGCGTTTCAATCTGCACATCACTTTTAGACCCGGAAATTTAAACTCTAAAGCTGACGCACTATCGCGTTTAACAAGCAGCGCGGATACCATTCCAGAGATTAACCAGCCTATCTTGAAGCCGACTGCTTTTGACTCAGATCATATCAGCAACTTGGCGTCAATAGCTAATTTGGACTTGAAGCTAGAGAAAACTGAAGTCGAAGAATTGAGGAATCAAGGTTTTCAAATAAAAAGGAATGAGGATGGATCCTGGACAAAAGATGGGAAAATTGTGGTTCCAAGACATCGACAAGATGAAATCCTGCAATGGTGTCATGATTCCTTGACGGCTGGACATCCTGGGCTAGAAAAGACTACTAAGTTGATTGCCAGAAATTTTTGGTGGCCCAAATGGAAAGAACATGTTGCACAATATCTGCAGAGTTGCGGAATTTGCGCACAAGCCAAGTGCTCAAGAT
>JAUEJF010663366.1:0-19986 GCA_032275005.1 Desmognathus adatsihi | reverse complement strand
GTTATCTGTCACAGTTATATTAGTACAGTATACACACTTTCAGAAGAACATAATCCACCAGGAAGTAACTTCCTGATGGATTATGTTATTTTAAAAGTTGTCTAATACAGTGATTCATGAAGTCGATAATATATATTCTCTGAAAAAACCTTGGTTAGAAACCATGTTAAGTATAACACAACAAAACCCATGAAATGGAAATTTTAAAAAGAGGTCATGGGGGCTCCTTAACTTATGTCCCCCTACCCCCCTCCCTTGGCCCCCTTTTTAAATTTCCATTTCATGGGTTCCGTTGTGTTATACTAACGGTTTCTAATCAAAGGTTTTTTCAGTGAATATATATATATCAAATAGCAAAAACCTTCAGTTTATGCAGGGCATATAAGTGAGATAATGCACCAAAAGCCAGGAAATGAGATTTTGTACTCTAACCTATATTACTCTAAACTATAGTACTCTAACCTATATTACTCCGTTAATTTAAACTCAATTACTCTAAAATAACACTCCCGCACTAAGCAATCATCACTTAAATCACACCTCTATTTAGCTGCACCTCTATAACCAGAAAGGTATGATATAAGTGATGTTTGCTTAGTGCCGGAGTGTTATTTTAGAGGAATTGAGTTTAAATTAACGGAGTAATAGAGGTTAGAGTAAATTAGGTTAGAGTAATATAGGTTAGAGCAATATAGGAGTACAAAATCTTGTTTCCTGGCTTTTGGTGTGTTAACTCACTTATATGCCCTATATAAAGCCAAGGTTTTTGCTAGTTGAATTTCATGGCTTTTGCTATTGCATGTAATGCAATAGTATGGCGATAGGTGTATTGGCGTTGAGGTGCTGCTTTGTAGCACTTCTCCAATGGTATGGTGATTGTTGTTTTGGCTTCACGGCACTTCTCCTAATGGGATGGTGATAGGTGTTTTGGTGGTGAGTCCCACTCCGCAGCACCACCCCAATGGGATGGTGATAGCTGTTTTGGCAGTGAGGTGCCGCTCCTTGGCACCTCCTCCTAATGGGATGTTGATAGGTGTTTTGGCAGTGAGGTGCCGCTCTATGGCACCTCTCCCTAATAGGCTGGTGATAGGTGTTTTGGCAGTGAGGTGCTGTTCCACGGCACCTCACCGCCAAAATACCTATCACCATCCCATTGGGGGAGGTGCCGCTCCACTGCATCTCCCCCAAAGGGAAGGTGATAGGTGTTAAAATGCTCAGAGAAATGTATTTTCCCCTTTAGTTAAAGTATAGGAATGTATTTCCTATCTTTAACATGGGAGCCTAGAACTGTGTTGTTCGAGGCTACCATTTTAACACCTCTTACCATCACATTGGGGGGTACTGCAAAGCGGCACCTTCCCCAAGGTGTTAAAATGATCAGAGAAATGTATTTTTTCCCTCAATTAAAGTATAGGAATGTATTTCCTATCTTTAACATGGGAGCCTAAAACTGCATGGATCTAGGCTACCATTCCCCATTGAATTTCAATGGAGATTTTAGGCGTTCGAGGCTACATTGTAACCGCGAGCGATTAAAATTGGTTTTCTATTAAAAATCACAGTTAATTCATAAAGCTTTGATGTTTTAACTGCGGTTTTGCAGAAAACTGCATCCGGCTCCCCTGAGTGGGTTTGATCGGATCCAACGCAGGATTCTGTATCCAGGCTCCATTTAGAGTGTGTCCCCTCTATTTTGACTCGCCACATGACTTGGTTCAAAAGTTGAGTCTACACTCTGGGGGCAATGGGATGGTAAGTGTTTTGGCAATAAGGTGGCGCTTTCTTTTCTGCCACCTTAGCGCCACCTTATCGCCAATATCTCCATAAGGTGATAAGGTAGTGCCACCTTATCGCCAATGGTGATTGGTGTTTTGGCGGTGAGGTGCCTCTCTGCAGCACTCCCCCAATGAGATGTGCCACCTTATCGCCATAAGGCGATAAGGTGGCACCACCTTAGCGCCACCTTATCGCCAATGGTGATAGGTGTTTTGGCAGTGAAGTGCCACTCCTTGGCACCTCCCCCAATGCGACAGTGGCACCCCAATAAGGTGGAGCTTTGCACCACCTTTTCAAGGTTCCAAATGAAGAAAAAAATACATATTTTATTTTCTGCCTTTATGTCCTAGGACCTAAATTTCAGTCCATTTAGGTCCTAGGACTTAAATGCATGAAAACGTTTTACTTTTTATTTTCTGCATTTATGTTCGCAGAACTTAAATCCAGTCAATAAAAAAAAAAAAAATGTATTGACTGGATTTAAGTCAGCGGACCAAAATCATCCTCCATTTTAAGGTTGCCTGACCTTAAAATGGTTAAGGCCAGGCATTCTGAAAAGTCTTTTTTGGCGTTTCTGGGCCCTTTTAAGTGCGATAAAAGGCAGGCATTTGGAGGGGCCATGCTGGCGACACCAGACATGTGCCTTTTATTGTACTTAAAACGGCCTAAAAATTGCCAAATTCACAAAAAAAAATCAGCAAATTTCTTTTTGAATTTCAGCTGTAGACCTGGTGAGAGGAGAAAAAATGGCTGCCCAACCATTCGTCAAAAAGGTGAAAATAATGTTTGAAATGTCATCGGAATTTGGAAATTGTATATGTGGAATGTGACCGGCACCTCGAAAACACTAAAACTCACCTAGAACCACTGAACGGATTTTCGCGATTTTTCGAAAAGCACGTGAATTTTCCGTGCTACTTTGAAGTGCAAAACATTGTGTAAAAATCCATTCAGCAGTTTAAGCGTTTAAGCTATGTGTGCGGGCAAAATGGTGCAATTTTCCTATGGGAAATTCCCATTTTAAATACCCCAAACACCCCTATTTTCCCGTGTTAAATAACTTTTGAACTGTAAATGCTATCTTTTTTAAATTTGGCACGTACATTCAGGCGGGATCCACCAAATTGTTTGTAAAATTTCAGGACGGCAGCCTTTACGGTTCAAAAGTTAAGGGGAATGACATTTGAGGAATGTTGCATGGGTGAGGAACTCACTTATATATAAGACTACTATCGTAGTTTTATAATATATATGTAGTCTTGTGCTAACAGGACAAACAGAAACTGGTACTTGGTGTTCACAGGCTTGTTGCCAAATTTAGCCACATTTTTTTTCAAAGGCTATGTCTAAGTTGAAAACAAAGTATAGAGAAGACAGAGCCTAGACTCATGTGCAATTGGAGAAATGAAAAATAATTTTTCCATCGAAAATTAGTGATACCAAAATTTAAATTGAAAATGTCTAACAGTTGCTTCACTGTTTAAAGTTCAGTGCAATCTTATCAGAATTTTGGAATGCAGCTCCATAGAATACTCTTCCTGCTCCTAATTGTCACAAACTGCCAATGACTGATGGCCATTTTGCGCCCCAGCGTATCATCAGAGTCATGCATGAGTTACCTGCCTGCAAATATAACAAAATAATGTAAACTCAAAGGGGTCAGAATACTACGCATGGATTCCAAGTTAAAGTCCAGATTGAGATCAATACCCGGGTGTGGGTGATAATACACCAAAGTGAAGGCACCATTTGGAGCATTACTGTGCAGAAAACCTACCGGGGTTACGTGTGTAATCCAAGTGACCAAGTCACCGAAAGTCAGTGCGTCGGAAAGAGGAAAGAGACAGCATGGTCTTAAACCCTGTTGTCACATAAACCCAGAGCAGTGGTAAAAAGCAAGAATGTGCAAGAAGGTAAAAAACATGCACTATTAATCACTCTCAGGGCGCAAATTACTACCTCCATTCCTGGAGATGGGGGTTGGTGTTCTTCCCGTGTAAGTCAATGGCTGTCCAAATGAGATTGCGATGGGGCAGGCCGGCACAAACTAAAAGGGAATGGAGTAGATAAAAAGTTAGACAGCGTGATTTGAAAGAGAGCTGCAGCCATGTTGTGAGAGAAAAAGACTGTGTGAAATGTACAACCATGCAATGATGTGGAGGTTAGACTGTAATGCCATTATGGGCTGTGTTGTTCAATATGGGGTTAGCCATATTGGAGGGAGAGATACTAGGAAAGTCCACCAGCACAGTCAATTACAGGTGTGGAAAAGGTGGAAGTATCAATGCGTGTTAGTGGCTTGTGATGGAATATATATAATGAACTATGGTACTGGATTAAAGAAGAGAATAAGATAGAAGAAAGTTTAAAGGGGAGTTACAGTCAAACAGTAATTGTTGAAAAGAACGTATTACATGCAAAGTGATGGTCTTAAAGTTGTGGAAATAAGCAAGAAGTATGAAAGTCAGGGAAGTGTACAGATAACCCAATACTAAAAAAGGGGGTTTAAACAAGAGAAAAGGTAAGAAAAATATATGTAAACAAATAATAAAATTAGATGGAGAAAGCCAAGTAAAGTGACAAGGAACCAGAAGTAAAAAAAAAACAGTAGGCAAAGCTGATAATTAAAAAGTTCTAAATAAAGCGATCAGATGCAATGAAGATGAAAGGGGAGAAGGTTGCACAAGTAACTAGTGTAACAGTGGACTGGGTTCACAGGCAGGCATGCCACTCGTATTCCTTATTGAGGCCTTGGCATTTGTTGTTCCATCAGTGGATCCAGTAGGCCTCCTTGCCTCTTAGTGTTCTGATATGTTCCTTTATAGTATGGCCAAAAATTACATGTTCAATCCCAAAGAATATAAACTGTGGAGAATATTGATGATGAGCATGGAAGTGAGTGGACAATATTTGTTTTGGGTCATTATTTATAATGCCATGACAATGTTTCAAAATTCACGGTTTCAATTCTCTCTTCGTGCTTCCGATATAGCTTAGATGACATGTGCAGGTAATAGAAGAGATAACAAAAGTTGTTCTGCAGTTACTGAACTGTTTGATGTGGTATTGTTTGTTGTGATTGATGTTGAAGGATTGTGTGCGGTGGGAACAAACGTCACATTTGACGCACTTGTAAGTTCCTGGTAGTGAATATATTAGCCACTTGCGTTTTTTGATGTCTTTGGTTTGACAAATTTTGTTTTTGATGGTGGGGAGTTTAGAAAAAGTGACAGAGGGGTGGGGTGTTCTCCTTTTATGGCTTGTAGGCCTGGGTCTTTGATAAGATACAGAATTTTGCTGTGTATGGATCTTATAAATAATATAGTGACTCAGGCCAAGTATAACTTACTGTATATGTCCTCAATTCTGCAGATCCACGAAACATGTAGAATTAAATATGATTGATGAGTCATCATTCATTCAATTCACAATAGCTCTTTGTCTCTGCCTTTGGGTCTGTGCGCAGCAAAATGTGGAAATTATCTAACAAAAAATAAAACTTTGGTATTTGCACATACAAGTGCAGTCACTAGTAAGTTTAATCAATAAAGAAGAATTATTTCAGCAAATAACAAATGCTATAAATTGTACAGTCAAAAGTTAAGGAAATTTCAATTCACATCAAAGTTAAGTGATTGACAGAAAAAAGAAAAAAATCCAATCACCACAAAAAAATAGATATTATTTGAGAAAATAAGTTCTAACCAAATGAACAATAATGAAATTATACTGACCAAAGATGGTTTGGCCCAGGAACATTATATACTCGTCTCCGTATAGCACCTCTTCGGCGAAGAAGAATGCCTATTGGATCAAGTTGATGAAGTCGCTCTCGGATTCTCCAACGTTGTACCCAGATTCTCCTTGCTCGTAGGCTACCTGCGATATATGTTTCTCCAGCATTTGGAGTTGATCTCTTAATTTCCATTATTAAGTTGTCTAATTCATAATCAGAAATGTTGCTAAAAGCACAATAATCGAGGAGCTGCAAGCGCTGTCGATGTCTATACAAAGTTCGCACACCTATTTTTAGGATTCTTGAAATACCAATCCATGTAAATCCAAGGTCACGGAGATTTTGTAAAAGATTTTCACTTATATTATATCTATAGTAAAATTAAAATGGAAGAGTTAGGCTAAATGAAAAATGTGATTAATGAATTTACAAATGAAGTACAAAATTAAATCCTTTATAAATATAAATATTGTTTTTGCTATCTGGTTTCAAGATGCAGCAGAATTTGGTTTGGATATACAGTATGATTAAATGTTTTTATATATAAGATTGGACAGTAATTTCAAATCCCATAATTCATGTGAATTATGTAATTTACGTCAATTACGTGAAATAATGTCACAGTAGTGATGTCATTGCATTTCCGAGAGGAGTAGCTTTAGAATGAGCCATCATGGGAGTTTACGGCTGCAGTAGCAGGTGAGATGGTGGCCGTGATTGTTTAGCTTTAAGTGGTAAAGCATGAGGAAATTCTGCCTGATTATGATTTACAATTAGTGTAATGCAAAGACGATTTTACACAAAAACTCATAATAAGGCTTCTTTTACTATTTGCATGTACCTCAACATTTACTGCATGAATTTCATGAGGTAAACTTTGAGATATTTGCACAGAGTAAAAACACCCTTTGTTAGGCCTGGTCGTGTGAGCGACGATATTCCGCTGCTCCCCAACGTCTAGTCACCCCCTGAACTTGAGACACACAAGAAGGGTTGACCCAATGCCCGGCAGCAGCAGTGAGACACCTCAGGGGGAAAGAGCAGTGATCTCTGGAGAGAAGGAGACAAAAAGGAAAAAAGGGTTAGTACCCCTTTAAGAGCCTCCTCTCTCTCCAGCACAAACAGAACCCAGTCCCCACTCACCTATCTCTTCGAGGTGCCTGGCGTAGAACCTAGGACTGCTGTCCACCAACTCTCCCCTAAGGGGGAGGACAGGAACACAAGACACTGGACAACACAAAACAGACAGAAGTAAAGTGCAGCTTGCACTTTACAATTTAGGCAAAAGCCCAGCAGAGCTTCGCCTCTCCAACTCCAGACAGCAGGAGGGGGTACCTCCAGCGCGGACGAACACTGTGTACAAACAAAGTGTTCAGACGCTGACCTGGTTCCTCTGCAGAGCTTTTATAGCTGCTCTGCAGGAGCCAATCAGCTCTAGGACTCCTCCCATATGGCCATTACAGGAAGTTGGGAAAGGCCAGTCCACAGACATAGGGAAGTCCGTCTGTGCTTCCCAACTTCCTGTTTGGTCCGAAATTTGAGGGGAGCACAGGGGGACACCCTGTGCGCCCCCAACGCTAGTGCTGGCAGCCCCCTCGCAGACAGCGAGGGGGGTTGCATGAAAAGCGCTTTTAAAAGCGCTTTTATGCATTTTTGCATAGCGCTGCGCCGGCACTTTCGCCAGCGCTTCGGATCTGGTCTCCCCGATACTGGGGGAACCCCCTGGAGGGCTCCCCCACGTGCGGAGGGGGCGCTTGGGATGAAAAGCGCCCCAAACTGCCCCCCTCTGTGGTGGCAGGGGGCTACAGCGCCCCCTGCTGGCCAGAGGTGTGAAGGGCACCGTAACACCCTATATGCCGTAACACCCTATATGCCGGTCTGATAGCACAACGAGTTGAGCGCTCATTCTGACATCTGTGTGTACCTGGCGAAGCAGGTTTAAATCCCTGCAGAGCCAACGCAGCCCTTCATCCTTCTGAGATCGATAAATTGAGTACGACAAAAATATTGCAAAAATAAAAAATAAAATAACGTGGGTGACAGTACCATCTGTTATTCAGCGCTTAGAAGCTGCAGTATTAAGCGCTATATAAAAACTTGGTATTATTATTATTATTATTATAATATTGTAAAAACCTCTGCACTTACATTGTGTAAAGTGATGATCATGTTAAATTTCCTTATGTATTCCCACTTAAAGCAAAACTAATAATCATGAAGGAAGTCACTCCTTTGCATAACCTTGTAAGACATAATTTAGTGGTCCCTTGGAGTCACAGTTGCAATAGCTTTAAACTCCTCTGGTAAACAGTAAAACTTTCAAAGAAAATCATCATATATAAAAATATAGATTGCAGGTACATTGTGAATTATTGTGCAATAATTCCATCTCCTGCTTCTGGTGACATTTAAAGTGATTGGCCTTTGGCATCGTGCTTTATTATAATGTCACCAGAATCATTTAATGGTATTGTGTAAATTATGTGACATTTCTACATTATATTTTGTATGTAGTGATATTGCTACCCGCTATTACATGTTAGATAAAGTACCAACCACTGAAAATTATAAGGATGTTGCAAGTCACTAAGAAGTTTCTTGATCATAAAATGGTATGACACTGCAAATCAAGTCCCTTTAATAGGTCACAGATCTCTAAGATGACTTGAAAAATCCTTATAATCTAACATAGAGAGAACTTCATCACTTATTTTCTATATTTGTTAAAACATGTCATAAAATGAATGTGTTTAAAACTAATGCTACTTCGATTAGTGGAGGTAATAGAAGGATGCATCCATCTCCCATGCCACAGAGTGAAGTGCAACCTTTTATAGTAATCGTCACTCACTGAACAGTATGCTCTTTATGAGAATATACTATACGGGATATTCTGAAGTTGAGTTCATCATAGTACTATTATGGATGCTATTCTATCGTTTTGCAACTGCTGGTAGGAAAACCATAATTAGAGTAGGCATTACTTTTTTACATTTAACAAGCATGTTAATTTCTTTTCAACTTGAATCATGTTAAACCTAATACATTAAAAGTAATATGAGATAAACCATCCTAAACATTATCCGGCGCATTATGAGTGATGCGGACCGGGAAAAAATGATTAAAAGATGCAAAAATAATGTGGATCCACATTTTTTCTTGGTCCGCATGATTATGGGTCTGGCAGAGCACTATGCATGTTTTCACATGCATTTTGCTTCGCGAAAACCAGCATCATAATTACGAGTTCCACTGACCCATAGTAGCACCACAATAAAAGTAAAGTTGCATGGGATCAACTGTACTTTATTGTGGAGGTCCTGGAGTGCACTGTAAATGCACCCAACTGTCAGCGGTCATGACCATGTTGCATCTCAGGATGCCACCTGGGCATACACATCGACAAAAAATGCACAAGTGGCATTTTGGGTTTTGCGAAAAGGCACATTTTCGTGCCTCATAAAAAAAATGTTATGCTGATCTCTGACATCCGTGAAAAAAAGCATGGATTTTACTCAGAGCCTCCTCGATTTTACTCAGAGCCTCCTATAGTTTTTTGAAGATTTTGTAATGGAAAATCTGCAGAACAAATAATGATGCTGTAAGTTATTAGAATATTGTAGGATAACATTGAGTAAAATAAGGTATAAAATATAAGTCAAAATGTTTAATGAAAATATAAATAATTGTATATTATAAGTCAGAGTAACAAAGATCTATGACTATTGTTTAACAGATTACCTATAAAACTTTGTTTGTAAAACTCTTATTTTGTCGGATCTTCTTATTGACCCCCAGAAATCTTGAAGTAGTAGGTGAGTTTTGTGTTTTCACAAATGATTATATGCTGTAGAGGATTTACATCGTTAGCATTCAACAGATGATCAAGTCAAATCATTGCTTCTTATGATTAAAGGGACCCATTTTCAAGTATCACTACTTTAGCTGCTTGCATTCTTCTTCAAAATGCAGACGGAACTGTAATTTAGTTATCATTATTGTGAAAAAATTTCCATTTTACAATAATTGCACTTTTAAAGTAGTGCGTTACCTTGACTTCTTCAGGTCAAATTCAGATACAAAAATAGCTCCATGGAGTATTACTATTGCCTTGTTGCCCTCTAGTAGCAAGCTGTGGAATAACAGCTAAAAACAATCAAATTTTGGCAATCAAACTATTTGAAAAAACAACTTTTTCATGGAAAATAAAGAAAAGATTGTATAAGCAGTTTTTAATATAGCGTTAGTGCCCAGGGGGCCATTCCATATTGTGGATTAATGGTCTGAGCCGGGTTATTGCTCGAGCCGCAGGCAAGGGCCATTAGTCGGGAAGGGCTATTAACCTACAATATGGACCAGCCCCCAGGTCACTAACACTATTAAAAAAATATTTTTCTAAGGTTTTTTTGTAGCCCATTCACATTGTTCTGAAAGGGCAAGTTTGGGCTATTTTTCTTTTGATGGCAGATTGGCTTTTTTTTGCAGTCTACCATCAGAAGAAAGAAGGATAGGACACGGCAGCCCTCTCGGTAAGGAGGGGGGGCAGTTTATGTGTAGTGGAGGGTGACTTGGGCACTGCCTGCGTGTGAGTGCGAGGCTGCTTGTGTTCGTGTGTGTGTGTGTGTGTCTGAGAAGGGGGGGCTGTGCGCGTGTGTATGAAAGGGAGGGGGAATGTCGTGCAATGTGTGAGCAAGGCTGCCTGGCAGTTAGCTCAGCCTCAGAATGCTTGTGAGTGGATTTATAGCATGGGTTATAAACTGGCTCCCCAGCGTTCTCATTGGCTGGAAGCCAGTTTATAACAATAGAAAGCTTCTAATACTTTTTACAAAACAACTTTATATTTCATTGTGATAACAGGTCCCTGTGAGATCCACCTTCATAATTGCATTTGATGTCTATCAGCACAATACTATATGTCTCTTTAACAGTTACAGTTATCAAGCGTACAGTAATATAAATATGGCATGTGATTAACAACAGCAAGAATAACAAACGGTATTGCCAATAAACAAAAAAGTGAAACATATTCAAAAGTAGCGAGTGAGACTTTATTTTCATAGTTTAAATGCTCCTGAAGAGTTTAGAACTCCATGAGAAAAATAAGGCATTTTCTGTTGCATTGTGACTTGTCCACGTGTATTTTATGTCCATGTTCACAAACCAAACACACCAATGGTCATCTGCGGTTTTCCATGTTCATTGTTGTCCATTGTCCCATACAAAGACATGGACAATCTAGGTCAATTTCTTAAAGCGCAAATTTGTGCTTTTTAAAATGGAAAAAAATGCCAATTGGGCTTGCGCTACCACAGTACATGACCATGTGGCATCGACAGATGTCACATAGGAATGTGCTCTGCAATAAAGGTGCACATACAGAGCACTCTAAAGCACTTTTTAAAAAGTACACTCGCCCCTGAACTTGGTTAGTTTTTTGTAGGCTTGCAATGGTCTGCAGAAACTAGCAATAGGGTCCATGTGTGAAATCCTCAAAAAAATGCAGACTGTACACTTGAACTGATAATAAATAAGACTTGTTTATCGACTAAGGGCCTCGTTAGTAAGGTAAAAAGAACAAATATTATCCAGCTCATACATGATTCCATGGGTAGCTATTATACTTTCTAAAAAACCTATGAAAATAACCACTCAAATAATATCACAGCCATGTGTCTGAGCGAGTGCTGCAGAGCCGTAATGGCTGCCCCGCTGCACCCGCTCTCACACAGGGCTGGAGCTACCGCTCCAGCCCTGTGTGAGAGCTTGTGCTGCGGGGCCGACGTCACGGCCCTGCAGCACCCTGTCAACACACAGGGCCGGAGCGGTAGCGCCGGCCTTGTGTGTAGACAGGTCAATTCCTCATTTTTATCTGTTCTGTGTGCATGCGCACAGAACAGATAAAAATATCACACGATCGTGTGATATAGGGGATTGTTAAACGTCACGTGATGGGCTTTACCCAATCACTGATGTTTAACAATCCCTTGGGTATGATAAATTCAATTGTTTTCTTTATGATATTTGGTTAATTTTTATTTTTTTTTAGGAAATGGCCTGCACATGCTTAGATTTGTCAAATATTTCCTGAATGGTTCCCTTATGCTCAGTCTATTACAAAGGAAAAACGGTATCCCATCTTGTTATCAAAGTTATTTTTTTCGTTTGCCACTTTGGTCGAGTCATATAGACTGACTTTTTGTGTATTTCTCTTCAGTGTATGTAGACAGCATATTTGTTGACATTCACTCACAGAGAACACATTATTTTGACTGGTAATAATATTTTTTCAAATTGCACAGACTGGAGGATGGAATAACAATTTTTCTTTACCCGGTGCACTCAACGTTATTTCTTGTTGAGATTATTGCACTGTACTAAAATATATAAACAGTGTAAAAAACATTCAATCACTTTTGTGGGACATAAGTGGCATTTGATTAAAAGAACTTCGCAAACAAGACGTATAACCAGGAAAAATAACCTATATAAGACTATTTTTAAAGTGATAAGAGCATGTTTATAACAAAATGTGCTAATGAAGTTTGACAATTAATAGTTTTCTAATTAAAATATTATATTTTACATGGATATATGTGAGGTTTGCAGTGTCCTTGGAAAATGTTTTGGGACTTCATGGCTTTCTATTATATTATGAACTTGCAATGAATTCATTAAGGTGAGGGCATGTACTTTAATTTGTTTTCACATTAATTTGTAGTATCATATATTTTGACTAAGGAACAAGAGTTTGGCCTCGATCAGGATCTTACCCCCACATAGCGGGAGTCCCATCTGGGTCGAGCAGATGAGACTCCTGGCTACTGCATGCTTTACAAAAGCATGTGGTATCATAGCCGCCTATTGCTTGCGCAGGTCTGCCGTAAGCATTAAGTGGCTATTACATCTACCGCATGCTTCTGTAAAGCATGCAGTAGGCAGAAGTTGTCGATCTCCGTGCATATGTTGTGATCGGTGCTTTATCTTTTATTTAAATGCTATGAAGCAAATTGAACAAAAGTTTTGCCCAAAAGATAACATGCTATCCAGAACTTATTGAATGCTATGAAAAACGTATTGATTTACAATACTTTGTAATAATGCAACTTATATACAGTTTGCTTACAAAGCAAGATGAACAAGAATGGTTTAACTTGTGAATTCCAAATGTATAGGATGACAGCATACTAACTATGTTACCTCGGCCTTCCTGGATTTCCAGATTGACAGGAATCCAAACAAAATTGGTCTGCAAAAGAGGTGCTGTCTATAGATTGGGAAGATCTGTTTTCTTGTAACCAGAAAAGTTTTTCTTGAACATGTTCATATAGCACATGTAAAGACTGGAACAGATCACTGAGTAGGCCAGAAGCTGTAGCTGAATTTGAAACTTGTTCAAGAAGTGTTAGGATTATAAAAAGCAACTCTAAATGATCTCCAATATGACGATGAATTGTTTCAAGCATGTTGATATCATTTTCTGCTGAACGTATACTGTAGACACAATGATCCAATGAAGAAAAATAGTCATATATGTCCCTTTGAGAAGACATTGCACAGAAGATCTAAGAGAATAAGGAAAAAAATGTAAAAATATAAAGCATTGAAGAAAGGAACATTTGAATGCACACAAAGATATAATTTAAATGTTCCTATATTGAACTCTCCACTTACAAAACAATGTTGCCCTGTGTACAATGCTCAAGATATTCTTGTACAAGCATCTTCCTATCAGCTAGAAAACCTAGTGCACCACTATTTCCCTTTGATATTTCAGAGGTCATGCCATGCTGGTTTCAGATGAAAGGTCCATGCAGAACACTCAAGAAGGAAGGACAATCAGAGAGCTTGATCAAAAATATGGATTTGAATGGACCACTCTCAAAAATTCCACCACACAGCCATTAGTGATGTGAATGATAACCACATTCTTTAGACAGGCATTTTCCAGCTAGTAATCAGAAATACATCAGAAATATGTCATCAAAACTCAAAGTAGCCAATAACTACTGCACACTTTTCAGAGAAAACATATATATGTGTATTGAATTACCATTCAAATTAACAGACCTACTGCCTGAGAAAGAAAATCTTGTAGGGCACACTTTCCTGTCTAGCTTGTAATCTGGTTTGGACCACTGCTGCCACAGTGAGTTGCATCAGTAATAGTCCACTTTTTGACGTTTGTGTATAGTTCGGGCCTTTACTATCAAGGCCATATGCACAGGCTTAAAATGAGGGTGATTACAATGTGTCCAGTCAGGCTGCCCTATCAGACATGTTTCCCTGTTTTAAAAAAAGGTTTTTGTTTGTTTGGCAAACAATAAATGAAAATGAAACTTACTTGCCCAAACAAATGTTAAAATCTAAAGGCTTGGAGACATGGGACAAGATGTGTTTAACAATTGACAGTATGGCAGTTTATACTGCAAATATCACATGCAATTTAGTTCTTAGTACACATTTCCTGTTTTAAATTTCAAGGGATGTGATCTTTTCCTTCCTTCTGCCATAACTGCCGCTGCAATTGTCCCCATCTTTAGTGATACTTTGGAAGCTTATAGGCAGGCTATTTTATCACATCTTGACAGCACTAACTTTGTGATCATTTTATAGACTTTATTTAGGCTGTATATTGCCAAGATATTATGCAAACCCATGACTTGACCAGGGCTGTCTTGGTAAAATTATTGTGCATGCTCTTATATTGGTACAACCTTTTTAGTACAAATGCTAACAGTGATCTTGAGCTCTACCAAGGTCTGTTCTCTCGGTTTTACTACTTTTCTGTAGACAACACCAAGTGCTCTTGGATGAGGTGTAGTTATAAAAATTACAGTGCATTCAGTCCTCAGCTAAGTAACTCTCAAACAAGACGTTTGGCCGGAGGTCCCAACTCCTGCTGGAACAGGTGTCACCAGGCCCAGAATAAACCGTCTCTGACTTCTCCACATCTTTCCACTACGGGTGGCAGGTCAAAGGTGTTTCTGTAGTGAATAAAGCCAGATTAATCTTGGTGGATTAAATAGAACATCAGAACCACCTCCATTCTGTTAACCAGAATCTTTGTATCCACATTGAGAAGGGATAGCGCCTACAAGAGGAGCATTTATGTGTGGGCCTACCTGCTTTTTATATTAAAGTAATTGTGTGCCCTGAGGCCTATGGGCAGGTGGCACGTTGAACCGTTAATTAAAGTAAAGTAAAGTAACTTCTTGCTTTGTGTGCAATATGACCCCAGTATAAAGACAGTTTGAAAAACCACCCAGTCCTATTACTTTTCAACATAGCCGAGGTGATCAGCTGAGTCAATGTTCTTAGAGGCTAAGACGATTGACTCGGCTGATCACCTTGTGGATGCAGTTGACTCAGTGGCCCTGGGGCCGTCCTCCACGGGGCTCTTAGGCAGCCAATTTTCGCATTTTTGTTTGCTGCAGCCGGCGGAGATTTAGCCATTCTTGCGTCCATCAGAAATTCCACCTCTCCGGCTGATGAAATTCCAACGAAAACCTTTAAATTTTTGGCCCTTATTTTTGCTGATGACCTTACAGCCCTCATCAACCACAGTTTAGCAGCAGGAGTGTTTCCATTGGATGCCAAAGTAGGAGTGGTCATTCCTCTCCTAAAAAAACCCTCTCTACCTGCAGAAGAAGGTGCAAGTTACCGTCCAATCACCCTCCTTCCACTGCTGGCTCGATTATTAGAAAAAATTGTCTCCATCCAACTTCAGTTCCATCTGGAAGCTGAGCACGTATTTCACGATCGTCAATCGGGCTTTCGTCCTTCATGAGGTACGGAATTGGCGGCCACGGACTCCCTTCAGCATTTGCTTCGTATCCGCGAATCCCATCACGTGGCGGCACTGATCTTACTTGACCTTTCCGCTGCGTTTGACACGATCGACCACGGCATCCTGTTGGAACGGCTTGGGTCACTTGGGGGAGTCTCCGGCCGGTGCTCTCCTGGTTCGGATCATTCCTCCAAGAGCGGGTTCAGCAGGTACGCATTGGCCAGGATGTGGCTCCATCTGTGCGCTGCGACTGGGGGGTTCCCCAGGGCTCAGCGCTATCCCCCATCCTGTTCAATGTCTACATGGTACCCCTGGCCCAGCTAATCCACAGTTTTGGTCTTATTTTTCAAACGTATGCGGATGACACGCAGATCGTGCTGGACCTTCATCCTTTGGCGAAGGACAGGGAGGCTCTCTCGCCATGCCTCATGGCTATTCAGGACTGGATGGAGGAGAACTGGCTATGCCTGAATGAAGGCAAGACAGAGATCCTCCTCTCGGGCCTGGATGCTGGGGACTGCGATCAGATGCTCCCCTAGCCGACGTCATTCGGACCAAGGCCAGCACCAGTAGCCCAGGTGCGTAACCTTGGGGGCTACTTCAATTCCAACCTAGACTGCGTGTCACATGTCAATCATATGGTCAGTGCCGGTCATTTTCAGCTCAACCGCTTACGAAGCCTGCTACCTTGTCTGTCAGAGTCCTACCGAAAAACCATCTGCGAGGCCTTGGTTTTTTCACGGCTCTCATACTGCAATCTGTTATGCACGGGTGTTACCCAGCAGTCCCTTCATAAAATGCAGGCATTACAGAACCGCACTCTGCGAGCTATCAAACCAAGCATTGGTTGGAGAGATCACCTGACCGAACATCGGAACAAGCTAAACTGGCTGACCATCGCCAATCAAATTAAGCTCAAACAGGCCACATTGGCCTGGTCGATATCTCATAGGCAAGGTCAAGAGTATCTACAATCCTGGCGGGCACCCGAACAAGGTTCGTTGCTGTGTCGGAATCTTCGGTCAGCAGCTCAATTGGCTCTGCCAGTTCCCAAGTACACCAGAGAGAAATTCGGCGGTCGAATGCTCCAAGTCCATTTGACTCGAGTGTGGAACCCTCTTCCTTTTACCATCAAATCCCTACCCTGTAAAGAACGGTTTAAGCAATCATATAAAGCCTTGCTGATTGCTTCCCAGGCCCGATCAGCTTAACCCTTCACTTCGGCCAACTTGCATCCACCCTGCCTGTTCCTTCGGACACTTGTCTGTCCGGCTGCCTGTAAATGTGTCTCTTATTTTCAGTTTGTGTTTTTATGTTTTTAATGTCTGCCGCGCTCTGAGGCTATGCATGTAGTGCGCTAAATAAAAATTTTTATTCATTAATTCATTCATTCATTCATTCTTAAGAGCCTATACATCCACTTTTGTATTTGCATGGTCTGGCTTCTCCTCCTGTGAAAGTAGCCTCTCTGACCCCATGGGCGCTAGATTCTTTGAGGCCCTGGAGTTCTCTATGCCCATGAAATTTAACCTGAGTGCAGAAGGGGGCAGGCTTTGGTGGCAGAAGGCAGGCATGTTTTTAAAGATGATCCTGAACTTATCAGTAGAATGTACAGTATGGTTTAGCAAAGCAATGGTGTTGTGTTACTGGGCATCCTAAATACGGTATGCCACCAGTTTTTGTATAAGTGCACCTCTGTTATAAAGTCACCATAATAGTCTCAAACCCAAACACTGTATGTACCCAATGTGGTCAGGGTTAGGACTGTGCCTTATTACTTTATAACTATGGGAAAAAAACCGGAAATCCAGTATTGTGCTGTTTACATTTTTAAAAAGAGTTCAGGTAATTTTTGTATTTTATTTAAAAATCTCACTGAAAAATGTGTGATTTTGGCTGGGTTTTTTCAAAAATGTTCTCACGGGGGTGAACACCCCTTCCGTGCCCTCCTAATTAACTTTGGGCTTGCTGCGCTCGCTCGCTACTATTGTCGGTCAGGTGCTGACTGGGTGGAGGGGGGCACTCTGGAAAAATCCCGCAGAGGGGCGCTGGGGCCTCTCGGTCCGGCCCTGCCCCTGTTATTGCCAGCAGTAGTGGAGCCAAACTGAAATTCTTTGAGGGGCTCACACTGGCCACTGCTGAATGGGGAAAAATCGCATACAGTGAAAGCCTGTCTGTGATTGCCCCTTAATCTGTCAGTTCCCCATCATAAATTTGGGGGGCCTTGAGCCAGTGCTCCAGGGCTAATTAAAACAGCGGCAAGTGTGGCGTGCACCGCTGTAAAGCAGGATTTCGCTACTCTGAGCTCAGTGGCAGAGCTAGATTTTCATACCCAGAAAGAGGAGGGAAAATGAGGTGAACTGTCCCTGAAAACTCGCTACGTTATTTCGTATCCTTGCTAAAAAACCTTGCAAGGCAAAGTTATGTCAAGAATATTGGATTAACATTTACATAGAACAACATGCAGTTGATATCTCTGCAGGCAGAGAAAAGATATGAATGCAATATTGCTGGAAGTCGATTAGCAGTCTAAAAAATGCCTCTGCATCTTCTCAAATGTGTGTTCAAACTCCTTTGACCTTAGTCTCCCTCTTTCACTTGTTGCCAGCTTCATTAGTTTACTAAGCCAGGTGATAACGAATGAATGCCCTGTGCTTTTCCAGGCCCTCAAGATCAGTGTTTGGCCTACTCAGCTCCCTAGTGTCACCCAGCTGAACTTTCAGGAAGGTTAGTCAGGCAGGCCCCGACTTGCCCACCGAGAGACTGGGGAAATCTTTGGTGGGCTGGTGGGGGCCGGTGTGCCCCAGGGGAATTACCCCACATTTTCACAACTTTTGAGAACCAGAGCAGACCATTGGGACAAAGTATTGTACCATGGCCACATAGGTTGCACCTGAGGCCAGCTGGATCCCAATCCTGGTCACAGGAGCCTTTTTTACTCCCATTTCTTCTAGATCGCAAGATCCCAAGATGGCGTTTCAAAGGGAAGCAGTTTGCAAGCATGGTTTCTTCCCTTGGAAATGTTTAGGGAACTTTTTGAATATTTGTTGCAGTGGCCATTTAATAAGGTACAAGACCACACCAAGGGGAATCCGCCCGTTGACAGTGTAAATGTCGTGAAGCAGGACCAATAAGTGCCGTGTACTTGTACTGTAGACAGACTGAAAAGATCTTCCTTCTGGAATAAGATGCAGGGTACAGGTACAGTTGCAAGTTACAGTATTTATTAAGATGTTTTCATGTATAGAGAAGCCACAAAATAGTGGATAGAACACATACGCCAACTGCCAAGTGTGGAAAACAGAGCTGGGACACAGTGGCTCACACATGAGAGAGAAAGCGGGGAAATGTAGGAGAAATCAAGATACTACACACCTCCCTCCTTTCACATTCACAAAAGCAAGAAGAATTAATGCTCCTAATCATTCCTATAAGTGTATGGAACAAAGTTAATAAGTTGAGTTAACCATACGCCTACAATCCATACAAGGCATAGAAGTGACAAAATTTGGAATGCAGAATACCCAGGAAGGAAAATAGATAATATACAAAAATAATAACTATTGTATTAAGAAAGCTGTAAAGAATAACAATTGAGACAGGTAGGAAAAGTGCCAATTATGAAAGCTGGTATTAGTACATCTCCCTCCTCCCAAAATGGCTAAGACAACAAACCTTTGAACAAGGTAAAAAGCACCACAAACAAAGAAAAGAGCAGCCCCAGTGGATGAAAATGTGCTGCTCGTGATTGCAATTGACAGTAGTATAGTTAACAGGTCGAATTGTCATGAGCGCACTTAAATAGCAACGAAAAAGGCACCAAATGCAAATGACAAATCGTAACAATGAAATACCATCAGCCTCATTATGAGTTTTGTTTTAGTGGTACAATTTGAGTAAATTCTGCCTGATTATGAGTTTACATTGAATGTCACATTCACAGAGGGTTTTACTCAAACACATAATACGGGTGCTTTTACTATGCGCAAGGGCCTCTGTAAAAACACCCATATTATCAATTTGAGTAAAACCCTCTTTGAACTTGAAATTCATTGTAACTCATAATCAGTCAGAATTTACTCAAATTTTACCACTAAAACAAAATTAATAATGAGGCTGATAGAGTTTTCAAAAAATGTTAAAAGTTCAGCTGTCTCAAATTGTAGGCCAAAATAACAATTCCTTGGCAGGGCTGATAACCATGTCCAACCTTATAGGGTTTCCTGAGTAAGACTTCCTCTCAAATAACCTAGATGACATTGTTTAATATTATGATGTTAAAGGCTAACAGGCCAAGGCTAGTCCCTCGCATTGTCAGTATGTCACAGATACCCAAATCAGCAAACATAATGTGAATGATGTAAATCTATGAATTCATTGGTACCACTAGAAATAGCTCTGGAAAGGTTTAGATACAATGTGTTTCACTTGCATGTGACATAGCTTCAGGGTAAAAATAATGTGTAAAAATCAACAATAGATAAGCGGAGAAGCAAGGGGATGCCAGGCTTTTAGGCACTTGTAAGAGTTTGCAGATGCTGAATAACAAATGTAATGTATAACCTTTGTGTTATGGAGGCTTCAGTCTTTAGCATCAGAGAAGCGTGAATATACACTTGTTGAATCCCTAAAAGCACATTCAGGCCTCCTGCATGTGGCGGAGAGCTTTGATGCTATACAAATGCTA
>JAUEJF010652295.1:0-10891 GCA_032275005.1 Desmognathus adatsihi | reverse complement strand
ACAGTCTGCTGGCGTCTGCTTGCCCAGCTGATGGCTCCTCCGTGCAGCAGGAAGACGTAGCCCGTGGTTGAACGGCGGGTGTCAGTGTCGGATGCGTAGTCGGCGTCGCAGTAGCCGAGAAGGCCGCTGGTGTCAGTGCCGAACATCAGGCCGTACTTGGTAGTGCCACACAGGTAGCGGAGCACATTCTTGGCCTCGGTCCAGTGCGCCGTGCGGGGCTTGGCCATGTACCGGGCCAGTACTCCCACGGCGTGTGAGATGTCGGGGCGCGTGCAGATGGAGAAGTAGAGAAGCGCTCCCACCAACGATGCGTACGGGTGCGTGCCAGTGTCCAGTGGTTCTCCATCATCGGCGCCGGGGATGCTGCTGAGCGGGGTAGACTTGATCTTGCTGTTGAGCATGTTGTACTTCTCCAGCAGGTTTAGCAAAGCACGCTCCTGCCCCAGCTTGATGGTGTGCTTGCTGCGGTCGCGCTCGATGGTCATGCCCAGGTAGAACTCGGCTGGGACCATATCACGCGCATCGAATGCCGTCAGTAGAGCAGCCTTGATCTCGTTGATGCGGCTCATGCTCTCAGCTGCGACGAGTATGTCGTCCACGTAGATGAGCAGGTAGGTTGTCGTGCCGTCGTCATGTGCTGCGATATACAGGCACGGGTCAGCGTCGGTCGGGTAGAAGCGGTGCTGTCCGAGCTCTTGGTCCAGTCGCTGGTGCCAGGTGCGTGGGGCCTGTTTTAGGCCGTACAGGGCTCGCTTGAGGTGGCAGGCCAGGTCGGGGCTGCCTTCGTGGTAGCCGGGGGCCTGCTCGGTGTACACGTCCTCCTCCAGCTCGCCGTTGAGGAAGGCGGTCTTGATGTCCAGCTGGTGCAGCTCGTAGTCCTTTACTGCCACAACTGCCAGTAGCGCCCGCAGGGACGTGTGCTTGCTGACTGGGGCAAACACTTCAGTGTAGTCGATGCCCTCCTTCTGCCTGAAGCCCTTGGCCACCAGTCGTGCCTTGAACCGTTCGATGTTGCCGTTGGCATCACGCTTGACCTTGTACACCCACTTGACGGGTCGCACATCCTTGGGGGGCGTCTCCAGCTCCCACGTGCCGTTGGTCAGCAGTGACTCCATCTCCTCGTTCATGGCTGTGGTCCACTGTTCCTTGTACTCGGACTGTAGTGTCTCCTCGTATGTGGTAGGCTCCTGGATCTCAGCCACGTGTGCCTGGTGATTGTTGCCACGCCAGTAGGAGACTGGCGCGCTGCGCTCTCGCCTGGGGTAGCGCCCGGCCATGAGAGATGGGTCCGATGCCTGGGTCCCGGTTGTGCCGCCGGTCTCGCTGTCCTCCGGGGGCTGTGGATCTGTCTCAGTGTCCTCGGTGTCGGAATGCTCCACAGAAGTTGGCTCGACGGTGTCGGCGTCAGGCTCAGCATCCGGTGTGACATGGTTCTCAGACATGGTTGCCGCAGGTGTGGTAGTCGTCAGGCCCTCTGAGAAGATGACGTCGCGGGCCACAGCGATGCTGCCGTCACTCAGTAGTATGCGGTAGCCCTTGGTCCCGTCCGCATAGCCGACCATGGTTCCCTTGCGACTCACGGCGTCCAGCTTCTTGCGCTTCTCCTTGGGGATGTGCACGTACGCCACTGAGCCGAACACTCTCAGGTTGGACACATCAGGCATCCTGCCGTAGAACAGCTCCCACGGTGTCTTGTCCCTGCCGGAGACAGGCGAGCGGTTGCGGATGTAGTTAGCGGTCACGACTGCCTCTGCCCACATGTCCTTGGGCAGCTTGCTGTCCTCCAGCATGGCTCGGACGCGCTCTATCAGTACTCGGTTGAGGCGCTCGGCTGCTCCGTTCTGTTCCGGCGTGTAGGGAACTGTCTTCTGGTGAGCGATGCCCTTGCCCTTGAAGTAGTCTGCCAGCGCCTTGTTGACATACTCCTTGCCGTTGTCGGTACGGACGGCACGTACGGTGTGTCCAGACTGCTTCTCCAGGTACAGGATGACCTCCTTGACCTTATCCTGCACTTCGGACTTGTACGCGATGGGCACGGTCACAGAGAGCTTCGTGTAGTCGTCCAGGAAGGTGGCGAAGTACCGGCTGTTCCCACGGGAAGATACGGCCATGGGGCCGCACAGGTCCATGTGCAGCAGCTCAAGTGGTGCGCTGCTGGTGGTCTCGGAATCTGGGAAGGGAAGCCGGTGCTGCTTGGCGAGAATGCATGGCTCGCATGGCTCCTCTCTGCCGTTGGAGAAGTCCTGCGGAGTTGCCGTTATGCCCTTGACGATGCGAGCCACCTTCGCCAAACCGCCGTAGCTCAGGTGCCCGTAGCGGCGGTGCCACAGCTCAGCGGTCCTGGTCTTGTCATCTTCTACGGCATGCGCCTGCTCGTTGTCGCTTGTCTTGTTGGGGCGCGTCAGCAGGCTGTACAGGCCGTTGCGCTCATGTGCTCTGGCCACCATATGCCCGTCCATGTTGATGTGCGCAGTCTTGGGTGTGAGGAAATCTACTTTGGCTCCACGGCTTGTTGCAGCGCCCACCGAGAGTAGGTTGAGTGCCGCTGTCGGCACGTACAGCACGCCGGTGAGCTTGATCTGGTCACCGTGGATGGTCTCTAGCTGTATGTCTCCCACGCCTTGTGCGGGTGCCTTCTCCTTGTTGCCGAACTTGACCGTAATAGGCTTCTCCGGGTCGGCAAGAGTGTCAAACAGGTGACGGTACGGTGAGATGTGAGCGGTTGCTCCTGAGTCCAGCGTCCACATGTTTGGCCCGTAGTCCTCAATCGCAGCAGATGCCATCAGTGCCACGGGTGGTTTGGGCGCTGTCTCCTTCTCCTTGGGGCAGTCGCGGCGGATGTGACCAAACTGGTTGCAGCCGTAGCACCTTGGGCCCTTGCCAGGCTGTTGGGTGTTCTGTCCGTTGCCGCGACCAGATCCACGTCCACCATTGCCGCGTCCGCGTCCGCCATTGCCTCTGCCACGGCCTCTGCCACGGCCACCGCCACCATGCTTGCGGTCATCGTAGGTGTTGTACGCTGCTTCTGAGTCTTCTTCGCGCTTGGTCATCCTTCCCTCGATGATCAGCAGCTTCGGGAGCAGGTCGTCGACGCTCAGCTGCTCTCCCAGTAGCGGAAGTACGTCTGTGATGCGCCCGTACTCAGCGGGCAGTCCTCCAATAATAGCCATGCGGAGTTCGTCGTCGGAGACTGGGTGCTGGATAGCCGCCAGCTGGTTGCGGATGGCCTTGGCTCGCGCAAAGTACTTGGTGAGTGGCTCGCCACGATGCATCTTGAGCCGTACGAGGTCTTGGCGTAGCTGTTGCCGCCTGGCATCGCTTTTGGACTTGTACGTGGCCTCAAACTTGTCCCATGCCTCCTTGGCTGTCTTGCATTCTGCCACGGTTGCCAGGTGATGATCCATCACATGCAGTCCAATCAGAGCGAGTGCCTTCTGGTCCTTCTCTGCCGTGCGGTCCGCGTTGTTCCCTCCTGCTGTTGCTGTGGATGACACCGGGCCAAGCTGTGTCACGGTCCACAATCCCTTGATGGTAAGCAGGAAGCGTAGCTTGACACTCCAGGGTAGATGGTTGTCTATGTCGAACTTCTCAATGACGATCTTCTCTGTCTCGGTCATCTTGAGTGAAGGATGCGTTGTCGGACGCCGGTTCTGTCACTCCGGAGATGAATGGTCCCCTTGCAGTCTTCAGCCAGCAGGCGGTAGGCCGCCTGGTACGGGGGGTTGTCTCTTGGAGAGACGGGGTGTTTTTTTTTTGTGTGTGTGTGTGTGAGTGTGAGTCTTCTTTTATTTGGACTCGAAGGGCGGGAACTCGGACTAGGAAGTCTTGCTCAGGCTGTAGCGGTAGTCTGCGCCGTACTGAATAGCTCGCAAGGTCTCCGTGCGGTAGTCAGGGTTCTAGAGCTTCCACTCCTGGTAGGAAGGGGTAGTCTTGAACTGCTCCCACGCCAGGTCCAGAGGAATGCGGCGGGGCTTGCAAAGCTTCTTGGCAGGTACCTTGGTCTTGACGGTGTTGCGCGGCTTGGGGGCACTCACGGGCTTCTTCTCGGGCTTCTTCTCAATCACGGTGAGATGTTTCTGTTGCCACTTGGGAAGTTGCTTGAGGCGGCCGTCACGTGTGTACTGCTCAAAGGTCACCTTCTTGATCTTGGCGTCGGGTACAGCAATGACGGTTGCGCACGAAAGTTCGCCCTTCTTGGCCTTGTAGGGGTCCTTGGCAGCCTTCTTGCGACCAGCGAAGATGAAGGCGGGGTCCGGGACGTCGTACATGAATCAGCAGAGTCCAGAGGTCGAAATCGCAAAATCGGCCTTAACTGTCACTGATCTTCAACTGTCGGCGGTTGGTAACTGTTGACGGTTGATAACTGTCGGAGATCGGTAACTGCCGGTGGTCCGTACGGTCGACGGTTGGTAACTGTCAACGGTTGATAACTGTCGGCGGTAGGTACGGTCGACGGTTGGTAACTGTTGATGACGTCAGGTAGGTCGGTCGGTGACGTCAGGTAGGCGGGTCGGTGACGTCAGGTAGGGGTCGCACTGCCTTGCCGAGAGGTGCCGCTCATAACCTGTTGAAGCTCCTGGGGATGGTCGGCCGGAGGCTAAGTGCTGGAGCCCCTGGAGGGCTGCTGGTCGAGAGAAGTAGAAGAGGAAGACTGGTAAACTTTACAACTCTGACTGAAAAATGCGAGCAGGTCGCCGGTTTTATAGTCTCAGATGGTGGTGAAGACAGAAACCGAAAGGGGGACAACTATCAGCGGATGAGAAACGTGTCCAGGGAATAGGTGTCCAGGTGAAACGTGTCCAGAGGTTGGTGTCCTGGTGAAACGTGTCCAGGGAATAGGTGTCCAGGTGGAAACGTGTCCAGACATTCAAAGCGGTATAACTCAGTGCTCAGCCATCGACAGATGGCGTGCGGCATATCAACGGAAAGCTCTCAGCGAGCTCTATCTCATGTGATGTATGGTGCATTATGATAATGCCTGTACAAAGCTGTATAGCGTGACAAAGTGTGCTGTATCGGGCAGGCTGGACTCTCAACACTCCCACGCAGGCTGACCGATCATCACTCTGTCAAGCCCATGCCGGTGCGGCAGAAGTTGTGCTTAGCCTTCGGAACTGGCTTGGTGAGGTTGTCTGCGATCATCTGGTCGGTGCTGACATACTTGAACTCCACTTCCTTGCGTGCCACGCGCTCCCGGGCAAAGTGGTAAATCACATCAATGTGCTTGGAGCGCTGGGATGACACGGGGTTCTTCAGCAGCTTGATGGTGCTCTGGTTGTCGTCCAGGATGGTGATGATTGGAACCTCCACCTTCAGGTTGAACATAAGCTTGCGTAGCCACAGGGCCTCCTTGGTTGCGCCAGCTGCTGCCATATACTCTGCTTCTGTGGTTGAGGCAGCGACAGTCTGCTGGCGTCTGCTTGCCCAGCTGATGGCTCCTCCGTGCAGCAGGAAGACGTAGCCCGTGGTTGAACGGCGGGTGTCAGTGTCGGATGCGTAGTCGGCGTCGCAGTAGCCGAGAAGGCCGCTGGTGTCAGTGCCGAACATCAGGCCGTACTTGGTAGTGCCACACAGGTAGCGGAGCACATTCTTGGCCTCGGTCCAGTGCGCCGTGCGGGGCTTGGCCATGTACCGGGCCAGTACTCCCACGGCGTGTGAGATGTCGGGGCGCGTGCAGATGGAGAAGTAGAGAAGCGCTCCCACCAACGATGCGTACGGGTGCGTGCCAGTGTCCAGTGGTTCTCCATCATCGGCGCCGGGGATGCTGGTCAGCGGGGTGGACTTGGTCTTGCTGTTGAGCATGTTGTACTTCTCCAGCAGGTCCAGCAAAGCCCGCTCCTGTCCCAGCTTGATTATGTGCATGCTGCGGTCGCGCTCGATGGTCATGCCCAGGTAGAACTCGGCTGGGCCCATGTCGCGCGCATCGAATGCCTTCAGAAGTGCAGCCTTGATCTCATTGACGCGGCTCATGCTCTCAGCTGCGATGAGTATGTCATCCACGTAGATGAGCAGGTAGCTTGTCGTGCCGTCGTCATATGCTGCGACATACAGGCTTGGGTCAGCGTCGGACGGGTAGAAGCGGAGCTGCCCGAGTTCTTGGTCCAGTCGCTGGTGCCAGGTGCGCGGGGCTTGTTTCAGGCCGTACAGGGCTCGCTTGAGATGGCAGGCTGTGTCGGAGCTGCCCTCCTGGTAGCCGGGGGCCTGTTCTGTGTACACGTCTTCCTCCAGCTCGCCGTTGAGGAAAGCGGTCTTGATGTCCAGCTGGTGCAGCTCGTAGTCCTTGGCTGCCACAACTGCCAGGAGAGCACGCAGGGTAGTGTGCTTGCTGACTGGGGCAAACACCTCGGTGTAGTCGATGCCCTCCTTCTGCCTGAAACCCTTGGCCACCAGTCGTGCCTTGAACCGCTCGATGTTGCCGTTGGCATCACGCTTGACCTTGTACACCCACTTGACGGGTATGGGTCGCACATCCTTGGGAGGCTTCTCCAGGTCCCACGTGTCGTTGCTCAGCAGCGACTCCATCTCCTCGTTCATTGCTGTGATCCACTCCTCCTTGTGCTCGGACCGTACTGCCTCCTCGTACGTTGTAGGCTCCTGGATCTCAGCCACGTGTGCCTGGTGATTGCCACGCCAGTAGGAAACTGGTGCGCTGCGCTCTCGCCTGGGGTAGCGCCCACCCATGAGGTCCTCATCTGATGCCTGGGCCTCGGGTGTGTCGCCGGTCTGGCTGCCCTGCGGTGGCTGTGGGTCGGTCTCGGTGTCCTCGTTGTCGTCATGCTCCACCGCTGCTGGCTCGCTGGCGTCGGTGTCGGGCTCAGCATCTGATGTGACATGGTCATCTGAGTTGGATGCCGCAGGCGTCGTAGACGTCTTGTTCTCGGAGAAGATGACATCGCGTGCCACAGTGATGCTGCCGTCGTTCAGTAGTATGCGGTAGCCCTTGGTGCCCTCCGCATAGCCAACCATGATGCCCTTGCGACTCACAGCGTCCAGCTTCTTGCGCTTCTCCTTGGGGACGTGGACGTAGGCCACTGAGCCGAACACTCGCAGGTTGGACACGTCGGGCATCTTGCCGTAGAACAGCTCCCACGGTGTCTTGTCCTTGCCGGTGACGGATGAGCGGTTGCGGATGTAGTTGGCGGTGACGACTGCCTCTGCCCACATGTCCTTGGGCAGCTTGCTGTCCTCCAGCATGGCTCGGACGCGCTCCACAAGTACTCGGTTGAGGCGCTCGGCTGCGCCGTTCTGTTCTGGCGTGTACGGAACAGTCTTCTGATGAGCGATGCCCTTGCTCTTGAAGTAGTCTGTCAGCGTCTTGTTGACATACTCCTTGCCGTTGTCGGTGCGGACGGCGCGTACAGTATGTCCAGACTGTTTCTCCAGGTACGTGATGACCTCCTTGACCTTGTCTTGGACTTCGGACTTGTACGCGATGGGCACGGTCACAGAGAGCTTTGTGAAGTCGTCCAGGAAGGTGGCGAAGTACCGGCTGTTCCCACGGGAAGCTACGGCCATGGGGCCGCACAGGTCCATGTGCAGCAGCTGCAGTGGTGCGCTGCTGGTCGTCTCCGAGTCTGGGAAGGGTAGCCGGTGCTGCTTGGCGAGGATGCATGGCTCGCATGGCTCCTCTCGACTGTTGGAGAAGGCCTGCGGAGTTGCTGTCATGCCCTTGACAATACGAGCCGCCTTTGCCAAACCGCCGTAGCTCAGATGCCCGTAGCGACGGTGCCACAGCTCAGCGGTCTTGGTGTTGTCGTCTTGTGCAGCGTGCGCCTGCTCGGTACCACTCGGTTGGTTGGGGCACGTCAGCAGGCTGTACAGGCCGTTGCGCTCCTGTGCTCTGACCACCACATGCCCGTCCATGCTGATGTGCGCAGTCTTGGGCGTGAGGAACTCCACCTTGGCTCCATGACTCGTTGCAGCGCCCACCGAGAGCAGGTTGAGTGCCGCTGATGGCACGTAAAGCACGCCGGTGAGCTTGAATCGGTCACCGTGAAGGGTCTCAAGCTCTATGTCTCCCACGCCTTCTGCAGGTGCCTTCTCCTTGTTGCCGAACTTGACCATAATCGGTTTCTCCGGGTCGGCGAGCGTGGTGAACAGGTGGCGGTACGGTGTCATGTGGGCGGTTGCTCCTGAGTCCAGCGTCCATATGTATGGCCCGTTGTCCTCGTTGGATACAGCAGCAGATGCCATCAGTGCCACGGGTGGCTTGGGTGCTGTCTCCTTTTCCTTGGGGCAGTCGCGGCGAATGTGGCCAAACTGGTTGCAGCCGTAGCACCTTGGGCCCTTGCCAGGCTGTTTGTTGCCTTGTCCGTTGCCGCGACCAGATCCTCGTCCACCATTGCCGCGCCCTCGTCCGCCATTCCCTCTGCCACGGCCTCTGCCGCGGCCACCGCCACCTTGATTGCGGTCCTCGTAGGCGTTGTACGCTGCCTCTGAGTCGTCTTCTCGCTTGGTGATCCTTTCCTCGATGATCAGCAGCTTCGGGAGCAGGTCGTCGACGCTCAGCTGCTCTCCCAGTAGCGGAAGTACGTCTGTGATGCGCCCGTACTCGGTGGGCAGGCCACCGACAATGGCCATGCGCAGCTCGTCGTCGGACACTGGGTGCTGGATAGCCGCCAGCTGATCGCGGATGGCCTTTGCCCGTGCAAAGAACTTGGTGAGTGGCTCTCCACGGTTCATCTTGAGCCGTACCAGGTCTTGGCGCAGCTGTTGCCGCCTTGCATCGCTTTTGGACTTGTACGTGGTCTCAAACTTGTCCCACGCTTCCTTGGCTGTCTTGCATTCTGCCACGGTTGCCAGGTGATGATCCTTCACATGGAGTCCAATCAGAGCGAGTGCCTTCTGGTCCTTCTCTGCCGTGCGATCCGCGTTAGTAGTCCCTGCTGCTGCCGGGCCTTGCTGCGTTACGGTGTACAATCCTTTGATGGTAAGCAGGAAGCGCAGCTTGACGCTCCAGGGTAGGTAGTTGTCCACATCGAACTTCTCAATTTCGATCTTGGATGTCTCGGTCATCTTGAGTGAGGATGCGTTGTCGGACGCCGTCTCTGTCACTCCGGAGATGAATGGTGCCCCTTGCAGTCTTCAACCGGCAGGTGTGGCTTCGCTACCACCGCCTGATATGGGGGGTTGTCTCTTGGAGAGACGGGTTGTTGGTTTTGTGTCTTCTTTTTACTTGGACTTCAAGGCCTGTAGACGAAGCCGGTAGTCTGCCTTGAGCTGGACAGTCCGTAAGTAGTCGGTACAGAAGTCCGTGTTGTACTGCCTCCACTCCTTGTAGGACGAGGTAGTCTTGAAATGCTCCCACGCGAGGTCCAAAGGAATGCCACGGGGCTTGGGCAGCTGCTTGGCCGGTTCCTTGGTCTTGACGGTGTTGTGCAGGCTCTTCTCAATCACGGCAAGACGCCACTGTACGCACTTGGGCTGCTGCTTGGGGCGGCCGTCACGTGTGTACTGCTCGAAGAACACCTTCTTGACCTTGGCGTCAGGTACAGTGATGACGGTTGCACGCGAACGTTCGCCCTTCTTGGTCCGGTACGGGTCCTTGGCACGCCTCTTGTTGTTAGCGAAGATGAAGGCGGGATCTGGGACGTCGTACATCAATTTCGCGAAGTTCAGAAACCAATGAAACGATCCGTACAGATTCGTACAATATAGTACAAGTGTAGTACGGTGTAGTACGGATGACGTCCGCTGACGAAGGATGACGAAGGATGACGTAGGATGACGTAGGATGACGTCACTTAGTGCCGAGGTAGGATGAGGTAGGATGAGGTAGGATGAGGTCACGTAGGCGGGGGCGTCGGGTCGGTGACGTCAGTAGACGGTGACGTCAGGTCGGGGTCGCACTGCCTTGCCGGGAGGTGGGCTCATAACCTGTCGAAGCTCCTGGGGTCGAACTGTAGTCGAAACGGCCGGAGGCAGAGTGCTGGTCGAGAGTAGAAGACTAGAGAAGACTGCTAAACTTACAAACTCTGACTGAAAATGCGAGCAGGTCGCTGGTTTTATAGTCTCTAGGGGTGGTGAAGGCAGAAACGAAAGGATACTACTATCAGGCGGATGGGAGAAAGCCGATGGGAAAATCAGACGGCCAGCTCGGGGTCAGACTGCTGTCAGACTTCTGGACGGGCCGCTGTCAGACGGTCAGACAAATGGAGTCGGACAGGACGACTGGAAACGTGTCCGAATAGGTGTCCACTACTGGTAGTCGGTTAACGACTGGAAAGCGTTGCGACTGAAAGGCGTGATCGACAAGAAGTCGTCCAGGGTTGAATCAGCTAAGAAACGGCATAAATCAGTAATCAGCTTTCGACAGATGGCATGCGGCATATGAACGGAAAGCTCTCAGTGAGCTCTATCTGCTCTGATATATAGTGCATCATGCTGATGCCTGTACAAAGCGGTAAAGGCTTGACAAAGTGTGCTGTATCGGGCAGACTGGCCTCTCAACACTCCCACGCAGGCTGGACGAACATCACTCTGTCATGCCCATGCCGGTGCGGCAGAAGATGTGCTTAGCCTTCGGAACTGGCTTGGTGAGGTTGTCAGCAATCATCTGGTCGGTGCTGACGTACTGGAACTCCACCTCCTTGCGTGCCACGCGCTCCCGGGCGAAGTGGTAGATCACATCAATGTGCTTGGAGCGCTGGGACGACACTGGGTTCTTCAGCAGCTTGATGGCGCTCTGGTTGTCGTCCAGGATGGTGATGGTTGGAACCTCCATCTTCAAGTTGAACATCAGCTTCCGCAGCCATAGTGCCTCCTTGGTTGCTGCCGCCGCTGCCATGTACTCTGCTTCTGTGGTTGAGGCAGCAACAGTCTGCTGGCGTCTGCTTGCCCAGCTGATGGCTCCTCCGTGCAGCAGGAAGACGTAGCCCGTGGTTGAACGGCG
>JAUEJF010641237.1:0-10904 GCA_032275005.1 Desmognathus adatsihi | reverse complement strand
ACACTTCTACCCAGATTTTACGATGGAGGTCCAAAACGCTCGTCGTCGTTTCCTGGAAACTAAGAAAATACTACGAGACAAAGGCTTGTCCTACGCAATGCTGTTCCCGTGTAAGCTCAGAGTGGTGTACCAAGGCAAAACTCATTTTTTCATGGATCATAACCTGGCTCACAATTTTGCCATGGACGCAATAGCTGAAACAACAGGGGGAGAACAAAGTGTGACGGGAGAAGAAGCGTGACTGTGATAAAAAGATACTGTAAGTACAAAGGAGATGAAATGATGGGCTTCATGATGCAATTGAACTCAGAGTCCGCCATGCATAGCAGGGGTTTTTTTTTTTTTTTTTTTTCCCTTTTTTTTTTCTTTTTTAAAATGGTGGACGGATAACATGGCAATGAATGAAGACAAACGTCCCTCATGTCACTTGGTCTGACCCACTCCGGGGGGTATGGTTCTTGGTCGAGACAGTTGCCTTATTCCTCTCCCCCCCCCGGTGCCCTGCCAGAGTGGAATGTCCCTGCTTCGTGCGTGAGAAGGACACCATCTACTGACGTGAAAGTGACAGTGTCATTATTCGCCATCTATTCCCTGAAATTTGCAAACTCGCAGCCCAGCTCGGATGGTGGATTGTTCCTCAGCGGTCGCGACTGTGAGTGCATCCGGTCGCGGCCTCGATCGTCACGTGATCTCGGAAGGACTGTTTATGTGGTTGTGAAAGGGGTTATGGGTCAGTATGTGCCAAATGATGTCGTGGAGGATTTGGCTGATGCTACCTGTTATGTTCGGGATTGAGCTGTTGTTGGGGTATGCAGCTTGGGGGGGGATGTTTTTTAACTTCTGCTTTATTGGGTGTGTTTGTGGGAAAATCTGTGTACTTGATGTGAACGATAGGAAGACGGGACATAGCTCTCGTAAAACTGAGCTGTGGAGGGTGAAGTGGTTGAAATTGAAGATCAAACATGGCATCGGGTGAATTACGGATAATGACCTGGAATGTAAGGGGCTTACTCCAGCACTCCAAGATCCGGAAGATACTGGCTTATTGCTCTAAGCAATGTGCAGATGTGATTCTTTTGCAAGAATCCCATTGGCCTACGTCGGGTCTCACCCCTTGTTTACAACACTGGGCCGACTTTGTGTACCATGCAGCTTTCACACAGGGATCCAGGGGAGTTGTGGTGGCGATTAGAAAAGGAGTTCCTTTTTTATTTAAAAAACTTACCATAGACCCCCAGGGGCGCTATGTATTGGTTGAGGGGGTGCTACGTCAGAAGACGGTCCTATTGGGCTCGATATACGGACCTAACACTGATGATCCCATGTTTTTCCAGAAACTTTTCAAGCTCTGTGCTAGTACACCGGACATACCTTGGATATTAGGGGGGGATTGGAATATTATATTAAATAGTCAAATGGATAGATCAAAACCGGCACCCAGACCCCCCCCCCGAGCTACCAAAACTGTACTGGCAGCACTTGAGGAGCATGATTTGTGTGATGGTTGGCGTCAGGCGCATATACATGATCGACAATACTCTCACTACTCATCCCCCCATGACGTACACACCAGGTTAGATATGATTCTTTTATCTCGTTTTTTACTGGGGTCACAGCTTGAGGCACAGATACTTCCACGAGTATTGTCGGATCATAACCCAGTGTTGTGTACACTTCGCTGGGGTCGGGTGATCCCCAGGGCTCCTCTCTGGAGACTGAAAGCGGAGGCACTAGCAGACCCAGTGTTTGAGGGAGAATTAACACGCCATATGGAAACATTTCGGGAAGCCCACAGGGAAGACACTACAGATGCAATTACGCGCTGGCAGGCACTAAAAGTTTATGTCCGCGGTATAGCTATGTCACTAGAATTTGGGTTACTCAAAGCTGTGCGTTTAAAAATGTCTGAACTTGAAAATCAACTGCGTATAGCTGAGAGACGACATACATCCACGCATGCGTCCCAAGATTTAGCGACAATCAGAAAATTGACCTCAGAGTATGACGCTGAAGCACAGAAAGAGATTATATATATGTCCCAATACGCCACAGCCAAGCGCTACTTTCATGGGGACAGACCAGGTCAACCCCTAGCACGTTTACTACGGGCAGAGATGGGCCCCAGAATGATTGATGCGATAAACAACGAGCAGGGGAGACGTGTGACTGATACCGAGGGAGTGTTGGGTGTATTTCAGTTATTCTATGCAGATCTTTATACTAGGAGAGTAGATATTCCCCCAGAAGAAATGGGAAAGTTTATTGCTGATGTGGGGGGTCCTCAAGTGGACACACCGACAAAAGCAGAATGGGAATTACCAATATCAGAAGGTGAAATTGGTGAGGCTATAAAGGAGTTGGCGGTAGGTAAAGCTCCAGGTCCTGATGGCCTGGGAGCTGAATTCTATAAACAATATAAAGCACTGTTGATACCAATGCTGAAAGAATTATTTGAGGTTGCACTGGAGAGAGGGGCTTTTCCTGAGCTGATGAACGAAGCACGTATAATATGCTTTCTCAAACCAGGGAAGGACCCACTGGATTGTGGCTCATATAGACCTATCTCCCTCACTAATTTTGATGTGAAAATCTTTGCCAAGATAATTGCCAATAGACTTCTTCCTCGGGTGTCATCGCTAATACATCCAGATCAGTCTGGGTTTATCCCCAATAGATGCACGGCTCATAATATTCGTCGGTTATTAATGGTTAAAGCTGCCGTCCCTACCTCCTCTGATGCTGTGGTAGTGGCGTTGGACATGGAGAAAGCATTTGATTCGGTGGAGTGGTGCTTTCTATTTGAGGTTCTGCGAAAGATTGGTATGGGTCCTAATCTGTTGGCGATGATTCAATTATTATATACTGGTCCGGTAGCGAGAGTGTCGGTGAATGGTGGCATCTCAGATAAGATTCACATTGGTAGGGGTACTCGCCAGGGCTGCCCGCTCTCTCCCATACTTTTTGCTCTAGCAATGGAGATATTGGCGGGGAGTATTCGCTCTGACTTAGCCGGTATGGGGATCACTGCTTGGGGTCAGTCTAATGTGATATCCTTATATGCAGATGACACGCTGCTATATTTAGAACACCCGGCGACATCACTACCGATGGCAATAAATACCTTCTCTCAATTTGCAAGATTCTCGGGACTGCGAATAAATTGGGCCAAATCAGTTCTGTTTCCTTTAGGTGTGGGGCGCGACATAGACTATGATACGAAGGGACTAAAAGTTGAAACACAGCGTTTATGCTATTTGGGGGTGAAGCTGGCTGGTACCGTCCAAGATATGATTGTGGCAAATTACACGGAACCTTTATCAGTCCTTCAGGCGAAAGTAGAGAAATGGATTCGGCTACCACTGAATCTAGCGGGCCGTACGGCCATCATGCAGATGGTGGTCCTCCCAAAATTATTGTATGTTTATTCTACGATGCCCTTAGACCCTGGTACCCGCTATTTTAAAGACGTGAAATCTCTCACTTTGCGACTGGTTTGGGGTGGTCGTGGCCCACGTATAGCGTTCTCCACTGTCACAAGACATTATAGAGCGGGAGGGATTCAGGTCCCCAATATGCAGCTTTATTATACTGCAGCTCAAATACAATATATTCCTTCGTACATATTGGCTACCCCTGACCCCAAAGATTCTCGGTGGCAGATGGAGTTGCACAGATTTGACCCCTTCGATACGGGCGGGCTGGTGATTAATCCTGAAATGATTAGACGGGGAGAGTGGGATCCGGTATCCCATACATTATGGGTATGGAAAAAAACCTTGGCAAGACTGGATTCAGACCACCCATACTCCCCGTTGATTCCAATTCCCCTGCTGCGTGGGTTTCAGCGTACTTTGTCTAGGATTGAAAAGGCAGGTTGGGAGGATGGCGGGCTGGGAACATTGGGAGATTTGTATCAGGGTAACATGTTGGTGTCAGTTACCGATATGCAGACGAGATTACCACCCACAGCAGGCAATGCTATTCGTCTTCTTCAGCTGCGAGCGACCCTTCGCAGGAGATGGGTTGAGACGCCAGTTGAACCGATAGTCTCCGAACTAATGCACCATGTCCTGCGAACGGGGGGATGTAGACATCAAGTGACAATGATTTATAGCCTACTGCAAGATCTGGCAGAAACTGCTCCTCTCCGGCTTAAAACACTCTGGGAAGAAGATCTGGGGGTGGTGTTGACAGAGGATCAGTGGGAGCGAGTATGCTTACAGACCCGTGAGGTTGCTCACAATGCACGACTCCGAATGATACATTACAGATTTTTTACTAGGAGCTATATGATACCTGCGGTGCTCTGTCATTTTACCCCAGACATATCCCTGAGCTGTCCAGGGTGCGAATCTCCTGATTGTACCTTTCTACATTTGGCCTGGGGCTGTCAGGGAGTACATGAGTTTTGGCGCGGAGTATGTGGAGAGATTGGAGAGATGCTGCAGGTGAATATTGTGAATGATCCAGAGCTGATATTCCTGGCCAAATTCCCCAAACTATCGCCCGAGGATAGCAAGCTCTTGAATTTGGCGTTGGTACTGGCAAAGAAAACTATTGCACTGAGGTGGATGCGAGAGAGACCGCCTAGATTATCTACATGGCGAGGACTAATGGCGCGCTGTAATGATATAGAGATCACGGGCAGACAAATAGCGCATCCAGCGCAGCGACCACGTGATATTTGGGGGAAGTACAGACTGTTTCTTTCACAAGTACAAGGTGTAGAGAGTGATTCTGATGAAATGCCTTCACAAATTATTAATTAATTATGATGAGCTGTACTGTATATAGATGAAATTTGATTCACTCGAGGGGATTGAGTTATGGAATGGAATGAACTGCAACAACTTGATTGATGTTCACGGGTTCACGGGGAAACTGGACATAAACACATCTAGCAGAAGTTTGTGGGAGGGGGGTTTGTTCAGGGGGGAATCGAGTTGTGTGAATTAATTATTGTTTTCTTTCTTGTTTTTTAATTGATTGATGTAATGAATTGTTCAAAAATTCTTTAATAAAAATATTTTCAAAAAAAAGAAAATGTGGTATAACATTCCCATGGTCTGACATCCAAATTGACTTCATTGGTCCCGTAGTTAGATCAAACCGTGGTAACCAATACATGTTGACTGTGATTTGTTTATTTACTAAATGGGTCGAATGTATTCCAGCACCAAACTGTAAGGCTGACACGGCAGCCCTACTACTGATTAATCATGTCTTTTGTCGCCATGGTCTTCCACAACGTATTTCTAGCGATAAAGGGACACATTTTACGGCCGACATTATGACTAAAATGTGGCAAATATTGGGTGTTAAACGTCAACTACACATCGCATACCACCCTGCCAGCAGTGGCACCGTGGAACGCGCAAATCAAACTATCGTTTCCATACTGAAGAAGTATGTCAACGATACAGGCAAAGATTGGGACCTGAAACTACCATTGGTTTTAATGGCTATAAGGGCTACACCCTCTAGTGTGACAGGTTTTAGTCCCTTCGAGCTCCTCCATGGTAGAAGGATGACGGTTCCCATGCATCTGTTATATAAAACTAACGAACAAATTCTTGTCGGTGCCATCTCAACACATGAATATGTGTCCAGTTTGAGAAAGCACTTGCAGTATGCTTTTGCTGCTGCACAACAACATCTGGACAAAGCAGTGGAGGCTAGTCATACCCACTACAATCTTAAAACTACAAGAAAGGAGTTTGAAGTAAACGACAAAGTTTACTTCTACAATTACCTTAAAAATAAAGCAAAACACTCCAAGTTTCTTCCAATGTGGAAAGGGCCCTACTTAATTGTGGACAAATTGTCCCCTGTGGTGTATAAACTCCAACACTGCAAAGCCGGCTCCAACGATGAACGTTGGAGCCATATTAATCAGCTCAAGGCTGTGCATCCACAGTCTCAGCTCAAAACCCTGGAAAATGAAGACCGAGAGAAATAGTCAGGATTGCATTCCATTGTGATGTATTAACGTTCTTTTTCTCTCCTCTATACTTAGATTGCCAACTAACTTTTATGCTTCAGCGATGTTCCTGTCCAGAACCAATGAGGATCATGGTCGCCAGGCTCCACCCACGACTGCCTTACATCACTTCAGATGGCGTGTGGCACTTCTATTTCTCCTCATATCATCTCCAGCCGACTTGTGCCTGGCACAGCGATCACAGATCACGCTGTCACGTGGCCCTAGCACGGGTATCATTACGCAGGAGATCCCGAACTTGTTATTGACTGAACATAGGATTGTTAGCCAGCTTATATACATTGACTTAGATATTGAAACCGTTTTGCGGAGATCTGTTCCGCTCTCCGATATACAGGATGACTCTATTCTAATGTGGTACAAATTTCATGTGGACCGAGCCAAGGCTGCCATAAGGGAAATATTGTCACAAGCCGAGAAATCGATCATTCTACAACAGCCTCCTTCCACCCGCCCGAGGCGTGCCATAGGAGCCGTGGTAATGGGGGTGATGGCACTCCTCACAGTAGTCGGCACAGTGGTGGGCAGCTCCATGAATGCCGTAAACAGCGTTTCTATAAAGGCAGTCCAACGTAAGAACGACGAGCTTCAAGCCTCGATTAAAGACATACAGAGGAATCTGGCGATCCAACGCGGCACTAATTCACACCTCGTGAAAATAATCAAGGACACCATCGTGGTGACCAGTTTGCAAACCGACCGCTTGGACCGTTCAATAAAACTGCATGAACAAGCCACCCTCGACAGACACCTTTTTTACTACTTTGTGGAACCTATTTTGTTCCTCACCAACACATACCTTCGACAATTGGAGGTTAATATTAACAACCTACTCAGGGCCCACATTCCTTTATATTTTGTGGACGTGCACCTGGTCCGAACTGCACTATCCGCTCTACATGGTCCTGAGTTAGATCCTACACAGATTCGCATCGCCTTCGAGACGGGGACTGCTATTCCTATGTATATTGATGTTGATCGCTTGCATATTTCTTTTCTCCTTAACATCCCACTCGTGAAACCAGAAAAGATCTACCAGCTGAAAAAGGTCATTAATGTGGGCACATGGAAGGGGGATACTAAGATCAAAATTAATTCTCCCACTTTTATTGCATACCAAAATACCTCTGACATGTACCTCATTCCCCAATTACAGTCTTGTCAAGTCTTCAAGGACCAGAACTATCTGTGTCCTGGTAACCCGTTCGCTCCTATAAAAGGGGGTTCTCTCTGTGGTCTGGAGGACTCTCCTGCCGAGACCACTCTGTGCGACGTTACCATGTCACGTTCTACGGAAATCACTACTGAAGCCGTGCTGATCAACAATATGTGGTTGGTCAGCACCAACGCACCCAACATGACAATAACCTACACCAAACACGGCACGTTTGTGGTGAGACCTATTCCACATTCAACTTTCACTACAGTAGTCCCACGAGACGTTATCATTGGCGTTGGCTCTGAGACTCTTTTCCATGTCAATTCCGAAGAGGTGGTAGGGGGGATGGAACTGGTAAACCGGTTCAAACCTTTTTCCATTCCTCATAACTCTGATTTGGATTATCTCCTAGACAAAAAGCAATCCCACTCCCTCCAGCTCCTACTTAAACAAGATAACGTATCAATTTCTGATCTAAAATTCTCCCATGAAGATTCTTCCTACTTGCTTTCACAGGACTACTGGAAGGACTTGTCCTACATCTTCTGGAGCAGTGTTATCACTTTATGGGTACTCCTCCTTACCATTTTGGTAATAATCCATAATAAATTTATCCTACAAGTTGTGAAAATTGTGAGAGAAAGACAACGAGAAATGGAGCTAAATGTTGTCTGACTCGGCTGCTGGGGTCCCCCCCACATAATCCAAAGGGGTTGACCTGAAGAGCCGCCCGAACATAAAACATCCAAAATTGTTATCAAAATATAGATCTTTCATTTTGACACTCGCAAGAACCAGGTTTTGCCAGTGGCAAAGGGGGGATCTGTCGGGCATATTTTGACCCAGAAACAATACAAACGCCATTTTGGATGACTCTGCGTGTGTTTCACGTCAACGCTAGTCACACTGAACTGAATGCTCTGGAATAAAAACTAACAAGCTGCGCGAGCGTAAGGGACGGGAGCCTAGTGCTTTAACAAACTAACAAATAACTCAAAAGAGCATTCATTTCCGTGGAGGCTGCCATGACCATGAAAACTTGCACCGCATGACTACAAACCAATTATCGTCCTAAAAATAATTGATGCATAAAGAAAGATGTTCACAGAACGGAATCTGACCTTGGTTCCCTAGAAGAAAATGCGATTTTAGGGCCAAGGGGTCTATCTATAAACGCAGGTGCCTTGGCATCGCAAAGTAGAAAAATGGAGTACAAAGGGATAGCACTTTTCCTGAGAGAAACACTCCCTATATCCAATTATTTTACCCTGGGCACGATGCCCGGTGGGAAGATTGTGGTAGAAATCTTAGAAAAGTAATTATAAGAAGGTAGAGCCCCAGTGACGAGAGAGAGCAGTGTTCACCATCACCCTGCCGAGAGAGTATTGGAGACGTCGGGTGCTGCAGACTGGCCGGATCGAACCTAACAGGGGTAATCTGGAGACTCATTTCAGACACGCTTGTCTGAAAATGAGAAGCTATACCCAGGTCTGATACCTCGTAATAGGATCAGATCGCAGACGGGAACACGGCTGTGTTTCCCCGCGTCTGCTATTCCAGAAAGGTTTACTGTGGATCCTGCCGGTCTATCCCGAACGAGAGAGAAGGAAAGGAGGGGCCAGTCCAACCCTGACCAGACCCGAGCGAGTAACCGAGGGGTCCTGAGCCGAACCGGGTCGCAGAGCCCCGCCTCAACTCCCCACTTAAACCTGTACGCTGTGCAGGTGACCAAGGGCACCTCTCATTGGTACCCTCAGCGAATCCTGACCGAGAGACACTTAGGTGAGTTACACCATATACACCCGCGCATGCGTAGTGTTATAAGGCGGACGAACGATTCTTCTTCCCCCTCTTTGACGAAATATATATACCTACCGAACAAATAGCCCAAATTATAGCGAGTGCAGTGGTTCTAATATACCCTGGGCAATACTATTTCCCCAATTTACTGATGATATATATATACTATATGGTGCTAACTGAATATACTGTTTTTATGATTCTTTACTGTAACAATATATTTTTATATACCCAAATAAACGTGCCGGAAAAGCGCACATAATTTTCTAAATAAGTTTCTGTGATTACTGCTTGCTGTGTGTTATTGGTTTCTATGATTTGGGCACACTGCTGGCACATGATCCTACAAGAGTATTGACACAGCAGTGCAGGATGACTCCGGTCCGCACACCAGAGCAACTTCTCTCGGATGTCAGCAGTGGCCAGTTCTGTACCCCTTCCGGGTCTGAAGCCGGATTGTAGGTCATGTAAGATCTTATTATGTTCAAGATGGTGCTGTACCTGCTGGGTTACTATGGCCTCTGCTATTCAAGGGAGCAGCCTCAGTTGAGTCACTGGTCTCAGATTTTGTGGGTCATTCGGGTCAGCACCCATTTTCTTGACCAAAGGGGTAACTATCCCCTGCTTCCAGGAGATTGGAACTGTGCCGGATGAAAGCCTGCTGTTTATGAGATGACCAATGTCCAGGAGCAAGGAATCGGCCAGAGATTTTATCACTGAAGTGGGCATGGGGTCTAAGACCGAGGAAGACGGACCCAGCTGTGTCAAGATTTTGGCAAGATCAGAGAATGAAATAGGCGAAAATGCTGAGAGTGAAGGTGGTAAAGGCCTAGTTGGTGCCATTGGCTCTGAAAACACACTTTCAGCCTGCCATAGAAGGGCGAGGTTTCCTGAGCACCAAGAACAATATGCAGATTGAGCAGATGCTAACTCAGGGCTTGGTAGCTAATGTTAGCCACTTTGCGATCAAAGAATGCTGCCGTGTCTTCACAGAATTGTGTGGGATTGACTGGGGAGAATTTCTTTTGCTCCGCTCCTTCGGTCATCAATTTCGTGTCCCTGAATAAGGCTTTCGTGGGTTTGGTGGAGTCATATATCTGTGATTGCACGAATGAGCCCTTACTCTTTTTGATGGACCACTTGTAAAGTTTTAGGTGTTTTGAAAGTCTCAGGTGATCCTGACGGGAACAAGACTTTTGCCATGCCTTCTGGAGTTTACGGCCTTGCAACCTCATCGATCTTAGATCTTCATTATACCACTTGTTGCGCAAGTGGGTGACCGGTTTTTCACGCACCCAATGAACTGGGCATAGGGCTTCACATGCAAGGGATAATTTTGTGTGGAAAATTGCGTCGAGCTCCACTGTGCTTAGATCTTGTCTGACACAGGAAAACCAAAAGGCTTTGAAGGCGGTTGGAGAAAGGAGTTTGAAATTCCTTCTCTGATTCTTTTCTCCTCTCTTCTGGTTTCCTGTGGCCATCATGCTTTTAGATCCCAGCCCTCAATATATGTGGAAATCAATTGGTGATCTGCCCAAAGAAGACAGCAGGAATGGATGTCTGAAACCTTTACATTCCGGAAACATAGCAGGTCAAGCTGAGTGCCACACCAGTGCGAAGGTTTGGATAGGTGCTGGAGGAGTTGTTGTCCTTCCAACAATTGGGTCAGCTTGATGGTGTGCGGGTTGGCTTTCTTATTAAATGTTATGTTAAAGTCTCTGCATAGTATACATTTAGGTGCCTTGGGTTGCTGCTCTTCCACTACCAACTGTAGCTCTTCAAGGAAGGAATCCTCATCCCCCAGGAGGTGGTAGATGCAAAGTATGGTAATGTCGGCCCCTCCCACTGGACCTCCCTTCACAAATGAAAATTCAAATGTGGCAGGTTTTGAGTAGAGTTCAATGGACTGAAATTGCAATGTTTCATGGTGGATAAATGCCCCCG